>CAKAOJ020001751.1:0-29918 GCA_916701645.2 Sebastolobus alascanus | reverse complement strand
CCCCAAAAAAACCCCCCTTTTTTTCCCTTTTTCCCGTTAGACTTAACAAAAAGTCTCTTGGTGCCATGCTCTAAACCCAACAGGAAGTCGGCCATCTTGATTTTTGTGTGAATTTTTCGTATATTTTTGGCCATTTCCAGGCTTTGTACTTTAACGAACTGCTCCTAGAGACCTAACCCGATCAACTTCAGATTTGGTCAGTACAATCTGAAGACCTTTGTGATGAAAAATTATTCAAATCGTGAGGTTTTTTGAAACGACGTTGACGTGGCGTGGCGGAGAATTTGCATGACTCGCCATTGAAAGACAAAATGTTGTAACTCGACTGTACTTTTTCCAATCTGCCCCAAACTTGAAATACCACATAGTAGTCCAGATCTGAGGACATCTACATGGCAATATTGACTCATAGTCATAGCGCCACCTACTGGCAACAGGAAGTCAGCGTTACGTGACAAACATCATCCGATTCAGATGAAATTTACCATGTGTGATCTACGTCATTGTGCTCGTCAGAGTTCCGGTTTCATTGTGCCTGGCCGCGTCGGTTGGCGTCCCGCGCGTACCCCAGATGCGCGGAGAGGTGCTCGGGCCCGTTCATCGCTGCTTGCAGCTTTAATTATTAGGGCCCGAGCACCGACGAAGTCGGGTCCGAGGACCCTATTGAAACTGTAGTGTTTCTTTTTCTTTTTCTTTTTCTTTTTCTCTCAAATGAATCGCGTTTTTGAGGCCTTTGCCATGCTGGAAAAGTTGTTAAACTTGGCACACATATCAGACGCGGTGAAAAATTTGATATTTTAAGGGTCTCAGATTCGGGTTTTGCAAAATGGCTCTCTAGCGCCCCCTAGAAAATTGGAAAAATTGATATCCGTTCTCTGGTTTTACCTACAAGTATGAAATTTGGCAGACAGATGTATCATGTGGAGACGCGCAAAAAAGCCTCTTGGAGGTATGCCCATAATTCAACAGGAAGTCAGCCATATTGGATTTAATATGTGATTTTCGCCCATTTTTTGCGTTTTATAGGCCGTGTACTTTAACGAACTCCTCCTGCAGATTACATCAGATCAACTTGAAATTTGGTCAGGACCATCTTAAGACCTTAAGGATGAAAAGTTATTCAAATGGTGAGTTTTCACTGAACGATCTGACCGTGGCGTGGCGGCGAAAAAGCGCCTTTCGCCAAAAAACAGGTAGTTGTTATAACTTTGGCATACATTTTCCAATCTGCTCTAAATTTCACATGTATGATAAGGGTCCTTGCCTGATGACCGCAACATGCAAATTTTGGCTCGCAGTCATAGCGCCCCCTAGTGGTAACAGGAAATGTCATGTTGTACACGTTGATGTACTCTGCCTCAGAAAGTAATCACATCTATCTCAAATTAGGTGAGAAAAGCCTTAAGACCTTGATGATGCTTCCTTTCGAAAATTGTGAGTTTTCATCGAATGGCGGCGGCATGGTGGTATGGCGAATTTCGATGAGTGGCCATGAACAAACAAACCGCTGTAACTCGACTCCAGATGGTCAGATCTTATCCAAATTAATAACATTTGATGAGCGTCCCGGCTTGAAGATATCTACAGTCTAATTTTCAATCATACTCATAGCGCCACCTGGTGGCAGCAGGACGTAACTGTCGCGATATTTTGGTGTACTACTCTTAGCAGGTTAACCAGATAAACCTCAAATTTGGTCACATTAATGGTAAGACCTTCATGATACCAGACAGCGAAGGTTTTGAATTTTCGTGAAATGCCGTTGCCGTGGCGACGTATTCTTCGCCATGAAACAGGAAGTTGCTTTTGAGGTGCTGGGATTGCTTAAAAACAAACGAAACTTGGCACACTCATTAACGGCGATAAAATATGTTAACAAATATGGTTTTTGTGCTTGTGTGTGGCAAGGGGGCTCAATAGCGCCCCCTACAAAATTTCAACAAAGCAGCCCTCGCGGTACGTTTGGCCTAGATGTTCTAGATTTGGTAGGCACATGTATCACTCGTAGACTTAAAAAAAAGTATCTTTGTGCCGAGCTCTAAACCCAACAGGAAGTCGGCCATCTTGATTTTTGTGTGAATTTTTCGTATATTTTTGGCCATTTCCAGGCTTTGTACTTTAACGAACTCCTCCTACAGACTTAACCCGATCAACTTCAGATTTGGTCAGTACAATCTGAAGACCTTTGTGATGAAAAGTTATTCAAATCGTGAGGTTTTTTGAAACGACGTTGTCGTGGCGTGGCTGAGAATTTGCATGACTCGCCATTGAAAGACAAAATGTTGTAACTCGACTGTATTTGGTCCAATCTGCCCCAAACTTGACCTACCAAATAGTAGTCCGGACCTGAGGACATCTACATGTTAATATTGACTCATAGTCATAGTGCCACCTACTGGCAACAGGAAGTCAGCGTTACGTGACAGACATCATCCGATTCACATGAAATTTACATTGTGTGATCCACACTTAATAAAAAGCAACATAATGAATTTTTAGCTCTTGTTCTCTAGCGCCACATAGTGGACACAGGAAGTGGTGAAAAACTTGCAATACAACATTTCCTGTGCCACTCAATCCACGCAGGAAATAACGTCTAACTTGTGCGTGCAGTGTCCGATGGTCACTGAAATGTACGGGTTTGTCGACGGGGTCCCGACAGTACCCACGACGTGCGTGAAGGTGCTCGGGCCCGTTCATCGCTGCTTGCAGCTTTAATTTTTATTTTTATTTTTCTCTCAAATGAATCGCCTTTTTGAGGCCCTTGCCATGCTGGAAAAGTTGTTAAACTTGGCACACTTATCAGAAGCGGTGAAAAATTTGATATTTTAAGGGTCTCAGATTCGGATTTTGCAAAATGGCTCTCTAGCGCCCCCTAGAAAATTGGAAAACTTGATATCGGTTCTCCGGTTTTACCTACAAGTATGAAATTTGGCAGACAGATGTATCATGTGGAGACGCACAAAAAAGTCTCTGGTAGGTATGCCCAAAATTCAACAGGAAGTCAGCCATTTTGAATATAATATACGATTTTCGCCCATTTTTAGCGTTTTATAGGTCGCGTACTTTAACGAACTCCTCCTCCAGTTTTCATCAGATCGACTTGAAATTTGGTCAGGACCATCTTAAGACCTTAAGGATGAAAAGTTATTCAATTGGTGAGTTTTCATTGAACAATCTGACCGTGGCGTGGCGGCGAAAAAGCGCCTTTCGCCAAAAAACAGGAAGTTGCTGTAACTTTGGCATACCTTTTCCAATCTGCTCTAAATGTCACATGTATGATAAGGGTCCTGGTTTGATGACATCCACATGCAAATTTTGACTCTCAGTCATAGCGCCACCTAGTGGTAACAGGAAATGTCATGTTGTACACGTTGATGTACATCTCCTCAGAAATTAATCACATCTTTACCAAATTAGGTGAGAAAAGCCTTAAGACCTTGATGATGCTTCCTTTCGAAAATTGTGAGTTTTCATCAAATGGCGGCACCGTGGTGATATGGCGAATTTCGATGAGTCGCCATGAAAAAACAAACCGCTGTAACTCAACTCCAGATGGTCAGATCTTATCCAAATTAATAACATTTGATGATCGTCCCGGCCTGAAGACATCTACAGTCTAATTTTCAATCATACTCATAGCGCCACCTAGTGGCAACAGGAAGTTACTGTCGCCATATTTTGGTGTACTACTGTTAGCAGGTTAACCAGATCCACCTCAAATTTGGTCACAACAATGGTATGACCTTCATGATGCCAGACAGCGAAGGTTTTGTTTTTTCGTGAAATTCCGTTGCCGTGGCGACGTATTGTTCGCCATGAAACAGGAAGTTGCTTTTGAGGTGCTAGGATTGCTTAAAAACAAACAAAACTTGGCACACTCATTAACGGCGCTAAAATATGTTAACAGATATGGTTTTGGTGCTTGTGTGTGGCAAGGGGGCTCAATAGCGCCCCCTACAAAATTTCAACAAAGCAGCCCTCGCGGTACGTTTGACCTAGATGTTCGAGATTTGGTAGGCACATGTACCACCCGTAGACTTAACAAAAAGTCTCTTGGTGCCATGCTCTAAACCCAACAGGAAGTCGGCCATCTTGATTTTTGTGTGAATTTTTCGTATATTTTTGGCCATTTCCAGGCTTTGTACTTTAACGAACTGCTCCTAGAGACCTAACCCGATCAACTTCAGATTTGGTCAGTACAATCTGAAGACCTTTGTGATGAAAAATTATTCAAATCGTGAGGTTTTTTGAAACGACGTTGACGTGGCGTGGCGGAGAATTTGCATGACTCGCCATTGAAAGACAAAATGTTGTAACTCGACTGTACTTTTTCCAATCTGCCCCAAACTTGAAATACCACATAGTAGTCCAGATCTGAGGACATCTACATGGCAATATTGACTCATAGTCATAGCGCCACCTACTGGCAACAGGAAGTCAGCGTTACGTGACAAACATCATCCGATTCAGATGAAATTTACCATGTGTGATCTACGTCATTGTGCTCGTCAGAGTTCCGGTTTCATTGTGCCTGGCCGCGTCGGTTGGCGTCCCGCGCGTACCCCAGATGCGCGGAGAGGTGCTCGGGCCCGTTCATCGCTGCTTGCAGCTTTAATTATTAGGGCCCGAGCACCGACGAAGTCGGGTCCGAGGACCCTATTGAAACTGAAGGGATTATTATTTTTCTTTTTCTCCTCCCAAATGAATCGCCTTTTTGAGGACCTTAACATGCTGGAAAAGTTGTTAAATTTGGCACATTTGTCAGACGCGGTGAAAAATTTGATATTTTATGGGTCTCAGATTCGGGTTTTGCAAAATGGCTCTCTAGCGCCCCCTAGAAAATTGAAAAAGTTGATATCCGTTCTCCGGTTTTACCTACAAGTATGAAATTTGGCAGACAGATGTAGCATGTGGAGACGCACAAAAAAGCCTCTGGGAGGTATGCCCAAAATTCAACAGGAGGTCAGCCATTTTGAATATAATATGCGATTTTCGCCCATTTTTGGCGTTTTATAGGTCGCGTACTTTAACGAACTCCTCCTACAATTTTTTTCAGAGCGACTTGAAATTTGGTCAGGACCATCTTAAGACCTTAAGGATGAAAAGTTATTCAAATGGTGAGTTTTCACTGAACGACCTGACCGTGGCGTGGCGGCGAAAAAGCGCCTTTCGCCAAAAAACAGGAAGTTGTTGTAACTTTGGCATACATTTTCCAATCTGCTCTAAATTTCTCATGTGTGATAAGGGTCCTGGCCTGATGACATCCACATGCAAATTTTGGCTTGCAGTCATAGCGCCACCTATTGGTAACAGGAAATCTCATGTTGTACACGTTGATGTCCTCTGCCTCAGAAATTAATCACATCTATCTCAAACTAGGTGAGAAAAGCCTTAAGACCTTGATGATGCTTCCTTTCGAAAACTGTGAGTTTTCATCGAATGGCGGCGCCGTGGTGGTATGGCGAATTTCGATGAGACGCCATGAACAAACAAACCGCTGTAACTCGACTCCAGATGGTCAGATCTTATCAAAATTAATAACATTTGATGAGCGTCCTGGCCTGAAGACATCTACAGTCTAATTTTCAATCATACTCATAGCGCCACCTGTTGGCAACAGGACATAACTGTCGTGATATTTTGGTGTACTACTCTTAGCAGGTTAACCAGATCCACCTCAAATTTGTTCACAACAATGGTAAGACCTTCATGATGCCAGCCAGCGAAGGTTTTGAATTTTCGTGAAATGCCGTTGCCGTGGCAACGTATTGTTCGCCATCAAAAAGGAAGTTGTTTTTGAGGTGCTAGGATTGCTTTAAAACAAACGAAACTTGGCACACTCATTAACGGTGCTAAAATATGTTAATAGATATGGTTTTTGTGCTTGTGTGTGGCAAGGGGGCTCAATAGCGCCCCCTACAAAACTTCAACAAAGCAGCCCTCGCGATACGTTTGACCTAGATGTTTCAGATTTGGTAGGCACATGTATCATCCGTAGACTTAAAAAAAAGTCTCTTGGTGCCATGCTCTAAACCCAACAGGAAGTCGGCCATCTTGATTTTTGTTTGAATTCTTCGTATATTTTTGGCCATTTCCAGGCTTTGTACTTTAACGACCTCCTCCTACAGACTTAACCCGATCAACTTCAGATTTGGTCAGTACAATCTGAAGACCTTTGTGATGAAAAGTTATTCAAATGGTGAGTTTTCACTGAACGACCTGACCGTGGCGTGGCGGCCATTTTGGGCCATTCGCCATGAAACAGGAAGTTGTTGTAACAAATCTGTACATAATCCGATCTGCCCCAAATTTCTCAGGCATGATGAGGGTCCAGTCCTGAAGACATATACATGTCCATATTGACTCATGGCCACGCCCCAATACGTTAGCCACGCCCCCTTTCATAACTCATGAACCGTTTGTCGTAGAATCTCGTGGGTGGTATCATATCACTCAGCAGAGAGTTCATGTTTCATTGGTGAAGGTTCTCCCCGCCCCCTACACCCAACCCCCGCCCCCTTGACTAACTAATGAAGCGTTTGTCGTAGACTCTTGTGAGAGGTGTCATACCACTCAGCAGAGAGTGCCTGATAAGTTGGTGAAGGTGATCCCTGCCCCCTACACATTAGCACCGCCCCCTTTCATAACACCGTTTGTCGTAGAGTCTTGTGGCAGACGTCGTTGCTCTCGTCAGAGTTCCGGTTTCATTGTGCCCGGCCGCGTCAGTCGGCGTCCCGCCAGTACCCCCGACGCGCGGAGAGGTGCTCGGGCCCGTTCATCGCTGCTTGCAGCTTTAATTAGGGCCCGAGCACCGACGAAGTCGGGTCCGAGGACCCTATTGAAACTGAAGGAATTATTAGGGCCCGAGCACCGACGAAGTCGGGTCCGAGGACCCTATTGAAACTGTAAGGTTTATTATTATTATTAGGGCCCGAGCACCGACGAAGTCGGGTCCGAGGACCCTATTGAAACTGTAAGGATTATTCTTTTTCTTTTTCTCTCAAATGAATCGCCTTTTTGAGGCCTTTGCCATGCTCAAAAAGTTGTTAAACTTGGCACACATATCAGAGGCGGTGAAAAATTTAATATTTTAAGAGACTCGGGCTCGGCTGTTGCAAAATGGCTCGCTAGCGCCCCCTAGAAAAATGAAAAAACTGATATCCGTTCTCCGATTTCACCTACAAGTATGAAATTTGGCAGACAGATGTATCATGTGGAGACGCACAAAAAAGCCTCTTGGAGGTATGCCCAAAATTCAACAGGAAGTCAGCCATATTGGATTTAATATGCGATTTTCGCCCATTTTTGCGTTTTATAGGGCGTGTACTTTAACGAACTCCTCCTGCAGATTACATCAGATCGACTTGAAATTTGGTCAGGACCATCTTAAGACCTTAAAAATGAAAAGTTATTCAAATTGTGAGTTTTCACTGAACGATCTGACCGTGGCGTGGCGGCGAAAAAGCGCCTTTCGCCAAAAAACAGGAAGTTGTTGTAACTTTGGCATACATTTTCCAATCTGCTCTAAATTTCTCATGTGTGATAAGGGTCCTGGTCTGATGACATCCACATGCAAATTTTGGCTTGCAGTCATAGCGCCACCTATTGGTAACAGGAAATCTCATGTTGTACACGTTGATGTCCTCTGCCTCAGAAATTAATCACATCTATCTCAAACTAGGTGAGAAAAGCCTTAAGACCTTGATGATGCTTCCTTTCGAAAACTGTGAGTTTTCATCGAATGGCGGCGCCGTGGTGGTATGGCGAATTTCGATGAGACGCCATGAACAAACAAACCGCTGTAACTCGACTCCAGATGGTCAGATCTTATCAAAATTAATAATATTTGATGAGCGTCCTGGCCTGAAGACATCTACAGTCTAATTTTCAATCATACTCATAGCGCCACCTGTTGGCAACAGGACATAACTGTCGTAATATTTTGGTGTACTACTCTTATCAGGTTAACCAGATCCACCTCAAATTTGTTCACAACAATGGTAAGACCTTCATGATGCCAGCCAGCGAAGGTTTTGAATTTTCGTGAAATGCCGTTGCCGTGGCAACGTATTGTTCGCCATCAATAAGGAAGTTGTTTTTGAGGTGCTAGGATTGCTTTAAAACAAACGAAACTTGGCACACTCATTAACGGTGCTAAAATATGTTAATAGATATGGTTTTTGTGCTTGTGTGTGGCAAGGGGGCTCAATAGCGCCCCCTACAAAACTTCAACAAAGCAGCCCTCGCGGTACGTTTGACCTAGATGTTTGAGATTTGGTAGGCACATGTATCATTCGTAGACTTAAAAAAAAGTCTCTTGGTGCCATGCTCTAAACCCAACAGGAAGTCGGCCATCTTGATTTTTGTTTGAATTCTTCGTATATTTTTGGCCATTTCCAGGCTTTGTACTTTAACGAACTCCTCCTACAGACTTAACCCGATCAACTTCAGATTTGGTCAGTACAATCTGAAGACCTTTGTGATGAAAAGTTATTCAAATGGTTAGTTTTCACTGAACGACCTGACCGTGGCGTGGCGGCCATTTTGGGCCATTCGCCATGAAACAGGAAGTTGTTGTAACAAATCTGTACATAATCCGATCTGCCCCAAATTTCTCAGGCATGATGAGGGTCCAGTCCTGAAGACATATACATGTCCATATTGACTCATGGCCACACCCCAATACGTTAGCCACGCCCCCTTTCATAACTCATGAACCGTTTGTCGTAGAATCTCGTGGGTGGTATCATATCACTCAGCAGAGAGTTCATGTTTCATTGGTGAAGGTTCTCCCAGCCCCCTACACATAAGCCCCGCCCCCTTGACTAACTAATGAAGCGTTTGTCGTAGACTCTTGTGAGAGGTGTCATATCACTCAGCAGACAGTGCCTGTTAAGTTGTTGAAGGTGATCCCCGCCCCCTACACATTAGCCCCACCCTCTTTCATAACTCCGTTTGTTATAGAGTCTTGTGGCAGACGTCGTTGAGCTCGTTGGAGTTCCGGTTTCCTTGTGCCCGGCCGCGTCAGTCGGCGTCCTGCCAGTACCCCCGACGCGCGGAGAGGTGCTCGGGCCCGTTCATCGCTGCTTGCAGCTTTAATTATTATTATTATTATTATTATTATTATTTTTCTCTCAAATGAATCGCGTTTTTGAGGCCTTTGCCATGCTCGAAAAGTTGTTAAATTTGGCAGACTTGTCAGACTCGGTGAAAAATTTGATATTTTAAGGGTCTCGGATTCGGGTGTTGCAAAATGTCTCGCTAGCGCCCCCTAGAAAATTGGCAAACTTGAGCCCCTCGCTCCGGTTTCACCTACAAGTATGACATTTGGCACACAGATGTAACATGTTGAGACGCACAAAAAAGCCTCTTGGAGGTATAGCCAAAACTCAACAGGAAGTCAGCCATATTGGATTTTATATGCGATTTTGCCCATTTTTTCCGTTTTATAGGCCGTGTACTTTAACGAACTTCTCCTCCAGATTTCATCAGATCGACTTGAAATTTGGTCAGGACCATCTTAAGACCTTAAGGATGAAAAGTTATTCAATTGGTGAGTTTTCATTGAACAATCTGACCGTGGCGTGGCGGCGAAAAAGCGCCTTTCGCCAAAAAACAGGAAGTTGCTGTAACTTTGGCATACCTTTTCCAATCTGCTCTAAATGTCACATGTATGATAAGGGTCCTGGTCTGATGACATCCACATGCAAATTTTGACTCTCAGTCATAGCGCCACCTAGTGGTAACAGGAAATGTCATGTTGTACACGTTGATGTACATCTCCTCAGAAATTAATCACATCTTTACCAAATTAGGTGAGAAAAGCCTTAAGACCTTGATGATGCTTCCTTTCGAAAATTGTGAGTTTTCATCAAATGGCGGCACCGTGGTGATATGGCGAATTTCGATGAGTCGCCATGAAAAAACAAACCGCTGTAACTCAACTCCAGATGGTCAGATCTTATCCAAATTAATAACATTTGATGATCGTCCCGGCCTGAAGACATCTACAGTCTAATTTTCAATCATACTCATAGCGCCACCTAGTGGCAACAGGAAGTTACTGTCGCCATATTTTGGTGTACTACTGTTAGCAGGTTAACCAGATCCACCTCAAATTTGGTCACAACAATGGTAAGACTTTCATGATGCCAGACAGCAAAGGCTTTGTATTTTCGTGAAATGCCGTTGCCGTGGCGACGTATTGTTCGCCATGAAACAGGAAGTTGCTTTTGAGGTGCTAGGATTGCTTAAAAACAAACAAAACTTGGCACACTCATTAACGGCACTAAAATATGTTAACAGATATGGTTTTGGTGCTTGTGTGTGGCAAGGGGGCTCAATAGCGCCCCCTACAAAATTTCAACAAAGCAGCCCTCGCGGTACGTTTGACCTAGATGTTCGAGATTTGGTAGGCACATGTATCACCCGTAGATTTAAAAAAAAGTCTCTTGGTGCCATGCTCTAAACCCAACAGGAAGTCGGTCATCGTGATTTTTGTGTGAATTTTTCGTATATTTTTGGCCATTTCCAGGCTTTGTACTTTAACGAACTGCTCCTAGAGACCTAACCCGATCAACTTCAGATTTGGTCAGTACAATCTGAAGACCTTTGTGATGAAAAGTTATTCAAATCGTGAGGTTTTTTGAAACGACGTTGACGTGGCGTGGCGGAGAATTTGCATGACTCGCCATTGAAAGACAAAATGTTGTAACTCGACTGTACTTTTTCCAATCTGCCCCAAACTTGAAATACCACATAGTAGTCCAGATCTGAGGACATCTACATGGCAATATTGACTCATAGTCATAGCGCCACCTACTGGCAACAGGAAGTCAGCGTTACGTGACAAACATCATCCGATTCAGATGAAATTTACATTGTGTGATCTACGTCATTGTGCTCGTCAGAGTTCCGGTTTCATTGTGCCTGGCCGCGTCGGTTGGCGTCCCGCGCGGACCCCAGACGCGCGGAGAGGTGCTCGGGCCCGTTCATCGCTGCTTGCAGCTTTAATTAGGGCCCGAGCACCGACGAAGTCGGGTCCGAGGACCCTATTGAAACTGTAAGGTTTATTATTAGGGCCCGAGCACCGACGAAGTCGGGTCCGAGGACCCTATTGAAACTGTAAGGTTTATTATTATTATTATTATTATTATTATTTTTCTCTCAAATGAATCGCGTTTTTGAGGCCTTTGCCATGCTCGAAAAGTTGTTAAATTTGGCAGACTTGTCAGACTCGGTGAAAAATTTGATATTTTAAGGGTCTCGGATTCGGGTGTTGCAAAATGGCTCGCTAGCGCCCCCTAGACATTTGGCAAACTTGAGCCCCTCGCTCCGGTTTCACCTACAAGTATGAAATTTGGCACACAGATGTAACATGTTGAGACGCACAAAAAAGCCTCTTGGAGGTATGGCCAAAACTCAACAGGAAGTCAGCCATATTGGATTTTATATGCGATTTTGCCCATTTTTTGCGTTTTATAGGCCGTGTACTTTAACAAACTCCTCCTCCAGATTTCATCAGATCGACTTGAAATTTGGTCAGGACCATCTTAAGACCTTAAGGATGAAAAGTTATTAAATTGGTGAGTTTTCATTGAACAATCTGACTGTGGCGTGGCGGCGAAAAAGCGCCTTTCGCCAAAAAACAGGAAGTTGCTGTAACTTTGGCATACCTTTTCCAATCTGCTCTAAATGTCACATGTATGATAAGGGTCCTGGCCTGATGACATCCACATGCAAATTTTGACTCTCAGTCATAGCGCCACCTAGTGGTAACAGGAAATGTCATGTTGTACACGTTTATGTACATCTCCTCAGAAATTAATCACATCTTTACCAAATTAGGTGAGAAAAGCCTTAAGACCTTGATGATGCTTCCTTTCGAAAATTGTGAGTTTTCATCAAATGGCGGCGTCGTGGTGGTATGGCGAATTTCGATGAGTCGCCATGAAAAAACAAACCGCTGTAACTCAACTCCAGATAATCAGATCTTATCCAAATTAATAACATTTGATGATCGTCCCGGCCTGAAGACATCTACAGTCTAATTTTCAATCATACTCATAGCGCCACCTAGTGGCAACAGGAAGTTACTGTCGCCATATTTTGGTGTACTACTGTTAGCAGGTTAACCAGATCCACCTCAAATTTGGTCACAACAATGGTAAGACCTTCATGACGCCAGACAGCGAAGGTTTTGTATTTTCGTGAAATGCCGTTGCCGTGGCGACGTATTGTTCGCCATGAAACAGGAAGTTGCTTTTGAGGTGCTAGGATTGCTTCAAAACAAACAAAACTTGGCACACTCATTAACGGCACTAAAATATGTTAACAGATATGGTTTTGGTGCTTGTGTGTGGCAAGGGGGCTCAATAGCGCCCCCTACAAAATTTCAACAAAGCAGCCCTCGCGGTACGTTTGACCTAGATGTTCGAAATTTGGTAGGCACATGTATCACCCGTAGACTTAAAAAAAAGTCTCTTGGTGCCATGCTCTAAACCCAACAGGAAGTCGGTCATCTTGATTTTTGTGTGAATTTTTCGTATATTTTTGGCCATTTCCAGGCTTTGTACTTTAACGAACTGCTCCTAGAGACTTAACCCGATCAACTTCAGATTTGGTCAGTACAATCTGAAGACCTTTGTGATGAAAAGTTATTCAAATCATGAGGTTTTTTGAAACGACGTTGACGTGGCGTGGCGGAGAATTTGTGTGACTCGCCATTGAAAGACAAAATGTTGTAACTCGACTGTACTTTTTCCAATCTGCCCCAAACTTGAAATACCACATAGTAGTCCAGATCTGAGGACATCTACATGGCAATATTGACTCATAGTCATAGCGCCACCTACTGGCAACAGGAGGTCAGCGTTACGTGACAAACATCATCCGATTCAGATGAAATTTACATTGTGTGATCTACGTCATTGTGCTCGTCAGAGTTCCGGTTTCATTGTGCCTGGCCGCGTCGGTTGGCATCCCGCGCGTACCCCAGACGCGCGGAGAGGTGCTCGGGCCCGTTCATCGCTGCTTGCAGCTTTAATTAGGGCCCGAGCACCGACGAAGTCGGGTCCGAGGACCCTATTGAAACTGAAGCGTTTATTATTATTATTATTAGGGCCCGAGCACCGACAACGTCGGGCCAGCGAAGGCCCTATTGAAACTGAAGGAATTCTTATTATTATTCTTTTTCTTTTTCTTTTTCTTTTTCTCTCAAATGAATCACCTTTTTGAGGCCCTTGCCATGCTGGAAAAGTTTTGAAACTTGGCACACTTATCAGAAGCGGTGAAAAATTTGATATTTTAAGGGTCTCAGATTCGGATTTTGCAAAATGGCTCTCTAGCGCCCCCTAGAAAATTGGAAAACTTGATATCCGTTCTCCGGTTTTACCTACAAGTATGAAATTTGGCAGACAGATGTATTATGTGGAGACACACAAAAAAGCCTCTTGAAGGCATGACCAAAACTCAACAGGAAGTCAGCCATCTTGAATTTAATGTGCGAATTTTGCCCATTTTTGCCCATTTTTCGCGTTTTATAGGCCGTGTACTTTAACGAACTCCTCCGACAGACTTCATCGGATCGACTTGATATTTGGTCAGGACCATCTTAAGACCTTAAGGATGAAAAGTTATCAAAATGGTGAGTTTTCACTGAACGACCTGACCGTGGCGTGGCGGCCATTTTGGGCCATTCGCCATGAAACAGGAAGTTGTTGTAACTACACTGTACATAATCCGATCTGCCCCAAATTTCTCAGACATGATGAGGGTCCAGTCCTGAAGACATATACATGTCCATATTGACTCATGGCCCCGCCCCAATACGTTAGCCCCGCCCACTTTCATAAGTCATGAACCGATTGTCGTAGAGTCTTGTGGGAGGTGTCATATCACTCAGCAGAGAGTGCCTGATAAGTTTGTGAAGGTTAACCCCGCCCCCTACACATAAGCCCCGCCCCCTCGACTAACTAATGAAGCGTTTGTCGTAGACTCTTGTGGTTGGTGTCATATCACTCAGCAGAAAGTTCCTGATAAGTTGGTGAAGGTTAATCCCGCCCCCTACACATAAGCTCCGCCCCCTTGACTAACTAATGAAGCGTTTGTCGTAGGCTCTTGTGAGAGGTGTCATATCACTCAGCAGAGAGTGCCTGATTAGTTGGTGAAGGTTAACCCCGCCCCCTACACATAAGCCCCGCCCCCTTGACTAACTAATGAAGCGTTTGTCGTAGGCTCTTGTGAGAGGTGTCATATCACTCAGCAGAGAGTGCCTGATTAGTTGGTGAAGGTTAACCCCGCCCCCTACACACAAGCCTCGCCCCCTTGACTAACTAATGAAGAGTTTGTCGTAGGGTCTTGTGAGAGGTGTCATATCACTCAGCAGAGAGTGCCTGATAAGTTGGTGAAGGTTAACCCCGCCCCCTACACATTAGCCCCGCCCCTTTTCATAACACCGTTTGTCGTAGAGTCTTGTGGCTGAAGTCGTTGCGCTCGTCAGATTTCCGGTTTCATTGTGCCCGGCCGCGTCAGTCGGCGTCCCGCCAGTACCCCCGACGCGCGGAGAGGTGCTCGGGCCCGTTCATCGCTGCTTGCAGCTTTAATTAGGGTTTATGCCCCGAAGGGGCTAAACCCTATTGAAATTGTGTCGGTTTATTATTATTATTATTATTATTATTATTTGTTGTCTGCCGAAACGGCGGAAATTCCCGTGAGCTGGAATGAGCTAGAAACATGAAACTTGGCACAATAACTGGAAATGATGTGCAGCTGCTTCCCAACAAAAATGACCCTAATCGGCCACATGGTGGCGCTGTAATTAACGCCCAAACACGCGATTTTGGAAAGGCCACGCCCCTCACACCGTAAGTCCAATTGACTTGAAATTTGACACACATGTCCAGCTCCGTGTGATCTACAAAAAAGCCTCTTGGACTACTAAAGTCCGCCTAACTAGATTTTCCGCCATTTTGAATTTTTTGAAAAACACATTTTTGACATCTCCTCCTAAACCGTAGGTCCGATTGGTACCAAATTTGCTGCAAATCATTATTGGATTATGCCCATCAAAAGTTATCAAAAGCTTTCTGATATCTCATTGCGTTTTGAAGATAATGATCAACAAACTTTTCACTGGGCGGAGCTTATCAGGAAATTAGCCATAATTCATTGACCATTAGTCTAATCATCATAAATCTTGGTAGATACTTTCAGTGCGTGTTTGGGAATAGGTGTACCAAAGAATTTTCTGCTTGACCCATAGGGGGCGCCAAAACTATCAAAAACTTGTACCTCAAGATCTGGTTGACAGAATTTCATCAAATTTGGTACACATGGTCTGGGGGCAAGTATTAACCAAGATCTGAAGTGTCATATTGATCGGTGCATGTGGGCGTGGCCTATTTAGCATTTTATGCTAAATGATGCCTTTGTTCAATTTGCTGTGAGCTGGAACGAGCTAGAGACATGAAACTTGGTACCATAGTTGGAAATTATGTCATAATGCTTCACAGAAAATATGATCCCAATTGGCCTGATGGTGGCGCTACAACATTTTCAAGGCTGGCCCCCTCACACAATAAGTCCGATTGACTTGAAACTTAACACACCTGTGCTGCTGAATGTGTTCTACAAAAAAGCCTCTTGGACCTCTAAAGTCTGCCTCCTAGATTTTCCTCCATGTTGAATAGTTTGAAAAACACATTTTTGACATCTCCTCCTAAACTCTATGTCCGATTGCTACCAAACATTCTGTGGATCATTCCTGGAACAAGTTCATCTAAAGTTATCAAAAGCTTGTTGATATCTCATGTCGTTTTTAAGATATTGACCAATGAACTTTAAAGGGGCGTGGCTTGGCACATCAATAGAGCTAACTCCACAACTGTTGGGCCCATCTTCTCGAAACTGGCAGAATATGTTCATAGGAGTACCTGAAACATTCCCTGAAAGTTTCGTTCAAATCGACCACTAGGAGGCGCCACCAGCTCCAAAGATTTGCATGGGCCTATTATGAATTTCGCCAAAAATCAATGGGAGTTCGTCCCAGCTTCACCAAACTTGATGGATATTTTAATTGACCTGTTGAAATGTCACCAAAATGCCAAGAAATATGACTGGCGGGACTTTGAGTGTGCAACTACAGAAAGGCTGCATACACTGTAATAATGAAACAAGGGTGTGATTGGTCTCACTCCTTCTTTATACAGAATTAAAACAGGTGAAATGACTATGTTTTGCTTTGTGAAGCCCAAAATTCGATCACTGCTGCTCGTGGCTTTGATTTCAGGTGCTTCCGCTGTTGAGCGAAAAAGGGCATAAACCCGCGAACTGCCGCTTGCGGCTGTAATTATTATTATTATTATTTGTTGTCTTAAATTTGAGCTCATATTCCCATGAGATGGAATGAGATAGAAACATGAAACTTGGCCCAATAACTGGAAATGATGTGCAAATTCTTCTCAAGGAATATGACAGCAATCGGCCACATGGTGGCGCTGTAATTAACGCTCAAACACGCGATTTTGGAAAGGCCACGCCTCTCGAACCGTAAGTCCGATTGACTTGAAATTTGACACACATGTCCAGCTCCGTCTGATCTACAAAAAAGCCTCTGGGACCACTAAAGTGCGCCTAACTAGATTTTCCGCCATCTTGGATTTTTTGAAAAACACATTTTTGACATCTCCTCCTAAACCGTAGGTCCGATTGCTACCAAATTTTCTGTGGATCATTATTGGATGAAGTTCATCTAAAGTTGCATAAAACGTGTTGATATGTCATTGCGTTTTGAAGCTGTTGACCAACAAACTTTTCACTGGGCGGGGCTTATTAGGAAATTTGCCATAATTCTTTGACCATTAATCTGATCATCATAAATCTTGGTAGATAACTTCAATACATGTTTGGGAATAAGCGTCCCAAAGCATTTCTCGCTCGACCCATAGGGGGCGCCAAAAACATGAAAAACTTGTACCTCAAGATCCGGTGGACAGAATTTTATCAAATTTGGTACACATGCTCTGGGGGCCAGTATTAACTAAGATCTGAAGTGTCATATTGATCGGTGCAAGTGGGCGTGGCCTATTTAGCATTTTATGCTAAATTATGCCTTTGCTCAATTTGTTGTGAGCTGGAACAAGCTAGAGACATGAAACTTGGTACCATAACTGTACATGATGTCATAATGCTTCACGTAAAATATGATCCAAATTGGCCACACGGTGGCGCTACAACATTTTTCAAGGCCAGCCCCCTCACACCATAAGTCCGATTGATTTGAAATTTGACAGACATATGTTCCTGAATGTGCTCTACAAAAAAGCCTCTTGGACGACTAAAGTCCGCCCTCTAGATTTTCCTCCATTTTGAATAATTTGAAAAAACCATTTTTGACATCTCCTCCTAAACCGTAGGTCCGATTGCTGGCAAATTTTCTGTGGAACATCATTGGACCATGTTCATCTAAAGTTGCATAAATGAGGTTGATATCTCATTGCGTTTTCAAGATATTGACCAATGAACTTTAAAGGGGCGTGGCTTAGCACATCAATACAGCTAATTCCACAACTGTTGGGCCCATCTTCTCGAAACTTGCAGAATATGTTCATAGGAGGACCTGAAACGTACCCTGAAAGTTTCATTCAAATCGACCACTAGGAGGCGCCACCAGGCCCAAAGATTTGCATGGGCCTATCACGAATTTCGCGACAAATCAATGGGAGTTCGTCCCAGCTTCTCCAAACTTGATTGATATTTTAATTGACCTGTTGAAATGTCACCAAAATGCCAAGAAATATGACTGGCGGGACTTTGAGTGTGCAACTACAGAAAGGCTGCATACAGTGTAATAATGAAACAAGGGTGTGATTGGTCTCACTCCTTCTTTATACAGAATTAAACCAGGTGAAATGACTTTGCTTTGTGAAGCCCAAAACCCGATCACTGCTGCTCGTGGCTTTGATTTCAGGTGCGTCCGCTGTTGAGCGAAAAAGGGCATAAACCCGCGAACTGCCGCTTGCGGCTGTAATTAGGGCCCGAGCACCGACAACGTCGGGCCAGCGAAGGCCCTCTTGAAACTGAAGGAATTCTTATTATTATTATTATTATTCTTTTTCTTCTCTCAAATGAATCGCCTTTTTGAGGCCCTTGCCATGCTGGAAAAGTTGTGAAACTTGGCACACTTGTCAGAAGCGGTGAAAAATTTGATATTTTAAGGGTCTCGGATTCGGATTTTGCAAAATGGCTCTCTAGCGCCCCCTAGAAAATTGGAAAACTTGATATCCGTTCTCCGGTTTTACCTACAAGTATGAAATTTGGCAGACAGATGTATCATGTGGAGACGCACAAAAAAGTCTCTGGTAGGTATGCCCAAAACTCAACAGGAAGTCAGCCATCTTGAATTTAATGTGCGAATTTCGCCCATTTTTGCCCGTTTTTGGCGTTTTATAGGCCGTGTACTTTAACGAACTCCTCCGACAGACTTCATCGGATCGACTTGTAATTTGGTCAGGACCATCTTAAGACCTTAAGGATGAAAAGTTATCAAAATGGTGAGTTTTCACTGAACGACCTGACCGTGGCGTGGCGGCCATTTTGGGCCATTCGCCATGAAACAGGAAGTTGTTGTAACTACACTGTACATAATCCGATCTGCCCCAAATTTCTCAGACATGATGAGGGTCCAGTCCTGAAGACATATACATGTCCATATTGACTCATGGCCCCGCCCCAATACGTTAGCCCCGCCCACTTTCATAAGTCATGAACCGATTGTCGTAGAGTCTTGTGGGAGGTGTCATATCACTCAGCAGAGAGTGCCTGATAAGTTGGTGAAGGTTAACCCCGCCCCCTACACATAAGCCCCGCCCCCTTGACTAACTAATGAAGCGTTTGTCGTAGACTCTTGTGAGAGGTGTCATATCACTCAGCAGAAAGTTCCTGATAAGTTGGTGAAGGTTAATCCCGGCCCCTACACATAAGCTCCGCCCCCTTGACTAACTAATGAAGCGTTTGTCGTAGGCTCTTGTGAGAGGTGTCATATCACTCAGCAGAGAGTGCCTGATTAGTTGGTGAAGGTTAACCCCGCCCCCTACACATAAGCCCCGCCCCCTTGACTAACTAATGAAGCGTTTGTCGTAGGCTCTTGTGAGAGGTGTCATATCACTCAGCAGAGAGTGCTTGATTAGTTGGTGGAGGTTAACCCCGCCCCCTGAACAAAAGCCCCGCCCCCTTGACTAACTAATGAAGCGTTTGTCGTAGGCTCTTGTGAGAGGTGTCATATCACTCAGAAGAGAGTGCCTGATTAGTTGGTGAAGGTTAACCCCGCCCCCTACACACAAGCCCCGCCCCCTTGACTAACTAATGAAGCGTTTGCCGTAGGCTCTTGTGAGAGGTGTCATATTACTCAGCAGAAAGTTCCTGATAAGTTGGTGAAGGTTAATCCCGCCCCCTACACATAAGCTCCGCCCCCTTGACTAACTAATGAAGCGTTTGTCGTAGGCTCTTGTGAGAGGTGTCATATCACTCAGCAGAGAGTGCCTGATTAGTTGGTGAAGGTTAACCCCGCCCCCTACACATTAGCCCCGCCCCTTTTCATAACACCGTTTGTCGTAGAGTCTTGTGGCAGACGTCGTT
Source organism: Sebastolobus alascanus (assembly GCA_916701645.2). Lineage (NCBI taxonomy): Eukaryota > Metazoa > Chordata > Actinopteri > Perciformes > Sebastidae > Sebastolobus > Sebastolobus alascanus. The sequence continues at coordinate 10,280 of CAKAOJ020001751.1, read as the reverse complement.
GCGCTCGTCGGAGTTCCAATTTCATTGTGCCCGGCCGCGTCAGTCGGCGTCCCGCCAGTACCCCCGACGCGCGGAGAGGTGCTCGGGCCCGTTCATCGCTGCTTGCAGCTTTAATTATTATTATTATTCTTTTTCTTACAATGAATCGCCTTTTTGGGGACCTTAACATACTGGAAAAGTTGTTAAACTTGGCGTACTTATCAGAAGCGGTGAAAATTTAAGTATTTTAAGGGTGTCAGGTTTGGCTGTTGCAAAATGACTCGCTAGCGCCCCCTAGAAAATTGGAAAACTTGAGCCCCTCCCTCCGGTTTCACCTACATGTATGAAATTTGGCAGAGAGATGTAACATGTGGAGACGCACATAAACGCCTCTTGAAGGTATGCCCAAAACTCAACAGGAAGTCAGCCATCTTGAATTTAATGTGCGAATTTCGTCCATTTTTGCCCATTTTTCGCGTTTTATAGGCCGTGTACTTTAACGAACTCCTCCGACAGATTTCATCAGATCGACTTGAAATTTGGTCAGGACCATCTTAAGACCTTAAGGATGAAAAGTTATCAAAATGGTGAGTTTTCACTGAACGACCTGACCGTGGCGTGGCGGCCATTTTGGGCCATTCGCCATGAAACAGGAAGTTGTTGGAACTCCACCGTAAATAGTCTGATCTGCCCCAAATTTCTCAGCCATGATAAGAGTCCAGTCCTGATGTCATTCAAATGCAAATATATACTAATAGCCCCGCCCCAAGACGTTAGCCACGCCCCCTTTCATAACTCATGAACCGTTTGTCGCAGAGTCTCGTGGGTGGTGTCATATCACTCAGCAGAGAGTTCATATTTCATTGGTTAAGGTTATCCCCGCCCCTTACACATAAGCCCCGCCCCCTTGACTAACTAATGAAGCGTTTGTCGTAGACTCTTGTGAGAGGTGTCATATCACTCAGCAGAGAGTGCCTGATAAGTTGGTAAGGGTTAACCCCGCCCCCTACACATAAGCCCCGCCCCCTTGACTAACTAATGAAGCGTTTGTCGTAGACTCTTGTGAGAGGTGTCATATCACTCAGCAGAGAGTGCCTGATAAGTTGGTGAAGGTAAACCCCGCCCCCTACACATAAGCCCCGCCCCCTTGACTAACTAATGAAGCGTTTGTCGTAGACTCTTTTGAGAGGTGTCATATCACTCAGCAGAGAGTGCCTGATAAGTTGGTGAAGGTTAACCCCGTCATCTACAGATAAGCCCAGCCCCCTTTCATAACTCCGTTTGTCTTAGAGTCTTGTGGCAGACGTCGTTGCGATGGTCGGAGTTCCGGTTTCATTGTGCCCGGCCTCATCAGTCGGCGTCCCGCCAGTACCCCCGACGCGCGGAGAGGTGCTCGGGCCCGTTCATCGCTGCTTGCAGCTTTAATTATTATTATTATTATTTTTCTCTCAAATGAATCGCGTTTTTGAGGCCTTTGCCATGCTCGAAAAGTTGTTAAATTTGGCAGACTTGTCAGACTCGGTGAAAAATTTGATATTTTAAGGGTCTCGGATTCGGGTGTTGCAAAATGGCTCGCTAGCGCCCCCTAGAAATTTGGCAAACTTGAGCCCCTCGCTCCGGTTTCACCTACAAGTATGAAATTTGGCACACAGATGTAACATGTTGATACGCACAAAAAAGCCTCTTGGAGGTATGGCCAAAACTCAACAGGAAGTCAGCCATATTGGATTTTATATGCGATTTTGCCCATTTTTTGCGTTTTATAGGCCGTGTACTTTAACGAACTTCTCCTCCAGATTTCATCAGATCGACTTGAAATTTGGTCAGGACCATCTTAAGACCTTAAGGATGAAAAGTTATTCAATTGGTGAGTTTTCATTGAACAATCTGACTGTGGCGTGGCGGCGAAAAAGCGCCTTTCGCCAAAAAACAGGAAGTTGCTTTAACTTTGGCATACCTTTTCCAATCTGCTCTAAATGTCACATGTATGATAAGGGTCCTGGCCTGATGACATCCACATGCAAATTTTGACTCTCAGTCATAGCGCCACCTAGTGGTAACAGGAAATGTCATGTTGTACACGTTGATGTACATCTCCTCAGAAATTAATCACATCTTTACCAAATTAGGTGAGAAAAGCCTTAAGACCTTGATGATGCTTCCTTTCGAAAATTGTGAGTTTTCATCAAATGGCGGCGTCGTGGTGGTATGGCGAATTTCGATGAGTCGCCATGAAAAAACAAACCGCTGTAACTCAACTCCAGATAATCAGATCTTATCCAAATTAATAACATTTGATGATCGTCCCGGCCTGAAGACATCTACAGTCTAATTTTCAATCATACTCATAGCGCCACCTAGTGGCAACAGGAAGTTACTGTCGCCATATTTTGGTGTACTACTGTTAGCAGGTTAACCAGATCCATCTCAAATTTGGTCACAACAATGGTAAGACCTTCATGACGCCAGACAGCGAAGGTTTTGTATTTTCGTGAAATGCCGTTGCCGTGGCGACGTATTGTTCGCCATGAAACAGGAAGTTGCTTTTGAGGTGCTAGGATTGCTTAAAAACAAACAAAACTTGGCACACTCATTAACGGCGCTAAAATATGTTAACAAATATGGTTTTGGTGCTTGTGTGTGGCAAGGGGGCTCAATAGCGCCCCCTACAAAATTTCAACAAAGCAGCCCTCGCGGTACGTTTGACCTAGATGTTCGAGATTTGGTAGGCACATGTATCACCCGTAGACTTAAAAAAAAGTCTCTTGGTGCCATGCTCTAAACCCAACAGGAAGTCGGTCATCTTGATTTTTGTGTGAATTTTTCGTATATTTTTGGCCATTTCCAGGCTTTGTACTTTAACGAACTGCTCCTAGAGACTTAACCCGATCAACTTCAGATTTGGTCAGTACAATCTGAAGACCTTTGTGATGAAAAGTTATTCAAATCATGAGGTTTTTTGAAACGACGTTGACGTGGCGTGGCGGAGAATTTGCATGACTCGCCATTGAAAGACAAATGTTGTAACTCGACTGTACTTTTTCCAATCTGCCCCAAACTTGAAATACCACATAGTAGTCCAGATCTGAGGACATCTACATGGCAATATTGACTCATAGTCATAGCGCCACCTACTGGCAACAGGAGGTCAGCGTTACGTGACAAACATCATCCGATTCAGATGAAATTTACATTGTGTGATCTACGTCATTGTGCTCGTCAGAGTTCCGGTTTCATTGTGCCTGGCCGCGTCGGTTGGCATCCCGCGCGTACCCCAGACGCGCGGAGAGGTGCTCGGGCCCGTTCATCGCTGCTTGCAGCTTTAATTAGGGCCCGAGCACCGACGAAGTCGGGTCCGAGGACCCTATTGAAACTGAAGGGATTATTATTTTTCTTTTTCTCCTCCCAAATGAATCGCCTTTTTGAGGACCTTAACATGCTGGAAAAGTTGTTAAACTTGGCACATTTGTCAGACGCGGTGAAAAATTTGATATTTTATGGGTCTCAGATTCGGGTTTTGCAAAATGGCTCTCTAGCGCCCCCTAGAAAATTGAAAAAGTTGATATCCGTTCTCCGGTTTTACCTACAAGTATGAAATTTGGCAGACAGATGTAGCATGTGGAGACGCACAAAAAAGCCTCTGGGAGGTATGCCCAAAATTCAACAGGAGGTCAGCCATTTTGAATATAATATGCGATTTTCGCCCATTTTTGGCGTTTTATAGGTCGCGTACTTTAACGAACTCCTCCTACAATTTTTTTCAGAGCGACTTGAAATTTGGTCAGGACCATCTTAAGACCTTAAGGATGAAAAGTTATTCAAATGGTGAGTTTTCACTGAACGACCTGACCGTGGCGTGGCGGCGAAAAAGCGCCTTTCGCCAAAAAACAGGAAGTTGTTGTAACTTTGGCATACATTTTCCAATCTGCTCTAAATTTCTCATGTGTGATAAGGGTCCTGGCCTGATGACATCCACATGCAAATTTTGGCTTGCAGTCATAGCGCCACCTATTGGTAACAGGAAATCTCATGTTGTACACGTTGATGTCCTCTGCCTCAGAAATTAATCACATCTATCTCAAACTAGGTGAGAAAAGCCTTAAGACCTTGATGATGCTTCCTTTCGAAAACTGTGAGTTTTCATCGAATGGCGGCGCCGTGGTGGTATGGCGAATTTCGATGAGACGCCATGAACAAACAAACCGCTGTAACTCGACTCCAGATGGTCAGATCTTATCAAAATTAATAACATTTGATGAGCGTCCTGGCCTGAAGACATCTACAGTCTAATTTTCAATCATACTCATAGCGCCACCTGTTGGCAACAGGACATAACTGTCGTGATATTTTGGTGTACTACTCTTAGCAGGTTAACCAGATCCACCTCAAATTTGTTCACAACAATGGTAAGACCTTCATGATGCCAGCCAGCGAAGGTTTTGAATTTTCGTGAAATGCCGTTGCCGTGGCAACGTATTGTTCGCCATCAAAAAGGAAGTTGTTTTTGAGGTGCTAGGATTGCTTTAAAACAAACGAAACTTGGCACACTCATTAACGGTGCTAAAATATGTTAATAGATATGGTTTTTGTGCTTGTGTGTGGCAAGGGGGCTCAATAGCGCCCCCTACAAAACTTCAACAAAGCAGCCCTCGCGGTACGTTTGACCTAGATGTTTGAGATTTGGTAGGCACATGTATCATCCGTAGACTTAAAAAAAAGTCTCTTGGTGCCATGCTCTAAACCCAACAGGAAGTCGGCCATCTTGATTTTTGTTTGAATTCTTCGTATATTTTTGGCCATTTCCAGGCTTTGTACTTTAACGAACTCCTCCTACAGACTTAACCCGATCAACTTCAGATTTGGTCAGTACAATCTGAAGACCTTTGTGATGAAAAGTTATTCAAATGGTGAGTTTTCACTGAACGACCTGACCGTGGCGTGGCGGCCATTTTGGGCCATTCGCCATGAAACAGGAAGTTGTTGTAACTACACTGTACATAATCCGATCTGCCCCAAATTTCTCAGGCATGATGAGGGTCCAGTCCTGAAGACATATACATGTCCATATTGACTCATGGCCACGCCCCAATACGTTAGCCACGCCCCCTTTCATAACTCATGAACCGTTTGTCGTAGAATCTCGTGGGTGGTATCATATCACTCAGCAGAGAGTTCATGTTTCATTGGTGAAGGTTCTCCCCGCCCCCTACACACAAGCCCCGCCCCCTTGACTAACTAATGAAGCGTTTGTCGTAGACTCTTGTGAGAGGTGTCATACCACTCAGCAGAGAGTGCCTGATAAGTTGGTGAAGGTGATCCCTGCCCCCTACACATTAGCACCGCCCCCTTTCATAACACCGTTTGTCGTAGAGTCTTGTGGCAGACGTCGTTGCTCTCGTCAGAGTTCCGGTTTCATTGTGCCCGGCCGCGTCAGTCGGCGTCCCGCCAGTACCCCCGACGCGCGGAGAGGTGCTCGGGCCCGTTCATCGCTGCTTGCAGCTTTAATTATTATTATTTTTCTCTCAAATGAATCGCGTTTTTGAGGCCCTTGCCATGCTGGAAAAGTTGTTAAACTTGGCACACTTGTCAGAGGCGGTGAAAAATTTGATATTTTAAGGGTCTCGGATTCGGGTGTTGCAAAATGGCTCACTAGCGCCCCCTAGAAAATTGGAAAAATTGAGCCCCTCCCTCCGGTTTCACCTACATGTATGAAATTTTGCAGACAGATGTAACATGTTGAGACGCACAAAAAAGCCTCTTGGAGGTATGGCCAAAACTCAACAGGAAGTCAGCCATATTGGATTTTATATGCGATTTTGCCCATTTTTTGCGTTTTATAGGCCGTGTACTTTAACGAACTTCTCCTCCAGATTTCATCAGATCGACTTGAAATTTGGTCAGGACCATCTTAAGACCTTAAGGATGAAAAGTTATTCAATTGGTGAGTTTTCATTGAACAATCTGACCGTGGCGTGGCGGCGAAAAAGCGCCTTTCGCCAAAAAACAGGAAGTTGCTGTAACTTTGGCATACCTTTTCCAATCTGCTCTAAATGTCACATGTATGATAAGGGTCCTGGCCTGATGACATCCACATGCAAATTTTGACTCTCAGTCATAGCGCCACCTAGTGGTAACAGGAAATGTCATGTTGTACACGTTGATGTACCTTGCCTCAGAAATTAATCACATCTTTACCAAATTAGGTGAGAAAAGCCTTAAGACCTTGATGATGCTTCCTTTCGAAAATTGTGAGTTTTCATCAAATGGCGGCACCGTGGTGATATGGCGAATTTCGATGAGTCGCCATGAAAAAACAAACCGCTGTAACTCAACTCCAGATGGTCAGATCTTATCCAAATTAATAACATTTGATGATCGTCCCGGCCTGAAGACATCTACAGTCTAATTTTCAATCATACTCATAGCGCCACCTAGTGGCAACAGGAAGTTACTGTCGCCATATTTTGGTGTACTACTGTTAGCAGGTTAACCAGATCCACCTCAAATTTGGTCACAACAATGGTAAGACCTTCATGATGCCAGACAGCGAAGGTTTTGTATTTTCGTGAAATGCCGTTGCCGTGGCGACGTATTGTTCGCCATGAAACAGGAAGTTGCTTTTGAGGTGCTAGGATTGCTTAAAAACAAACGAAACTTGGCACACTCATTAACAGCGCTAAAATATGTTAACAGATATGGTTTTTGTGCTTGTGTGTGGCAAGGGGGCTCAATAGCGCCCCCTACAAAATTTCAACAAAGCAGCCCTCGCGGTACGTTTCACCTAGATGTTCGAGATTTGGTAGGCACATGTATCACCCGTAGACTTAACAAAAAGTCTCTTGGTGCCATGCTCTAAACCCAACAGGAAGTCGGTCATCTTGATTTTTGTGTGAATTTTTCGTATATTTTTGGCTATTTCCAGGCTTTGTACTTTAACGAACTGCTCCTAGAGACTTAACCCGATCAACTTCAGATTTGGTCAGTACAATCTGAAGACCTTTGTGATGAAAATTTATTCAAATCGTGAGGTTTTTTGAAACGGCGTTGACGTGGCGTGGCGGAGAATTTGCATGACTCGCCATTGAAAGACAAAATATTGTAACTCGACTGTACTTTTTCCAATCTGCCCCAAACTTGAAATACCACATAGTAGTCCAGATCTGAGGACATCTACCTGGCAATATTGACTCATAGTCATAGCGCCACCTACTGGCAACAGGAAGTCAGCGTTACGTGACAAACATCATCCGATTCACATGAAATTTACCATGTGTGATCTACGTCATTGTGCTCGTCAGAGTTCCGGTTTCATTGTGCCTGGCCTCGTCGGTTGGCGTCCCGCGCGTACCCCAGACGCGCGTAGAGGTGCTCGGGCCCGTTCATCGCTGCTTGCAGCTTTAATTATTAGGGCCCGAGCACCGACAACGTCGGGCCAGCGAAGGCCCTATTGAAACTGTAGTGTTTATTATTCTTTTTCTTTTTCTTTTTCTTCTCTCAAATGAATCGCGTTTTTGAGGCCCTTGCCATGCTGGAAAAGTTGTTAAACTTGGCACACTTGTCAGACTCGGTGAAAAATTTGATATTTTAAGGGTCTCGGATTCGGGTGTTGCAAAATGGCTCGCTAGCGCCCCCTAGAAAATTGGAAAACTTGAGCCCCTCCCTCCGGTTTCACCTACATGTATGAAATTTGGCAGAGAGATGTAACATGTGGAGACGCACAAAAACGCCTCTTGAAGATATGCCCAAAACTCAACAGGAAGTCAGCCATCTTGAATTTAATGTGCGAATTTCGCCCATTTTTGCCCGTTTTTGGCGTTTTCTAGGTCGCGTACTTTAACGAACTCCTCCTACAGACTTCATCGGATCGACTTGTAATTTGGTCAGGACCATCTTAAGACCTTAAGGATGAAAAGTTATCAAAATGGTGAGTTTTCACTGAACGACCTGACCGTGGCGTGGCGGCCATTTTGGGCCATTCGCCATGAAACAGGAAGTTGTTGTAACTACACTGTACATAATCCGATCTGCCCCAAATTTCTCAGACATGATGAGGGTCCAGTCCTGAAGACATATACATGTCCATATTGACTCATGGCCCCGCCCCAATACGTTAGCCCCGCCCACTTTCATAAGTCATGAACCGATTGTCGTAGAGTCTTGTGGGAGGTGTCATATCACTCAGCAGAGAGTGCCTGATAAGTTGGTGACGGTTAACCCCGCCCCCTACACATAAGCCCCGCCCCCTTGACTAACTAATGAAGCGTTTGTCGTAGACTCTTGTGAGAGGTGTCATATCACTCAGCAGAAAGTTCCTGATAAGTTGGTGAAGGTTAATCCCGCCCCCTACACATAAGCTCCGCCCCCTTGACTAACTAATGAAGCGTTTGTCGTAGGCTCTTGTGAGAGGTGTCATATCACTCAGCAGAGAGTGCCTGATTAGTTGGTGAAGGTTAACCCCGCCCCCTACACATAAGCCCCGCCCCCTTTACTAACTAATTAACCGTTTGTCGTAGACCCTTGTGAGAGGTGTCATATCACTCAGCAGAGTGTGCCGGATAAGTTGGTGAAGGTTAACCCCGCCCCCTACACATAAGCCCCGCCCCCTTTCATAACTCATTAACGGTTTGTCGTATACTCTTGTGTGAGGTGTCCTATCACTCAGCAGAGAGTGCCTGATAAGTTGGTGAAGATTAACCCCGCCCCCTACACATAAGCCCCGCCCCCTTTCAAAACTCCGTTTGTCGTATAATCTTGTGACAGACGTCGTTGCGCTCGTCAGAGTTCCGGTTTCCTTGTGCCCGGCCGCATCAGTCGGCGTCCCGCCAGTACCCCCGACGCGCGGAGAGGTGCTCGGGCCCGTTCATCGCTGCTTGCAGCTTTAATTATTATTCTTTTTCTTACAATGAATCGCCTTTTTGGGGACCTTAACATACTGGAAAAGTTGTTAAACTTGGCGTACTTATCAGAAGCGGTGAAAATTTAAGTATTTTAAGGGTGTCAGGTTTGGCTGTTGCAAAATGACTCGCTAGCGCCCCCTAGAAAATTGGAAAACTTGAGCCCCTCCCTCCGGTTTCACCTACATGTATGAAATTTGGCAGAGAGATGTAACATGTGGAGACGCACATAAACGCCTCTTGAAGGTATGCCCAAAACTCAACAGGAAGTCAGCCATCTTGAATTTAATGGGCGAATTTCGTCCATTTTTGCCCATTTTTCGCGTTTTATAGGCCGTGTACTTTAACGAACTCCTCCGACAGATTTCATCAGATCGACTTGAAATTTGGTCAGGACCATCTTAAGACCTTAAGGATGAAAAGTTATCAAAATGGTGAGTTTTCACTGAACGACCTGACCGTGGCGTGGCGGCCATTTTGGGCCATTCGCCATGAAACAGGAAGTTGTTGGAACTCCACCGTACATAGTCCGATCTGCCCCAAATTTCTCAGCCATGATAAGAGTCCAGTCCTGATGTCATTCAAATGCAAATATATACTAATAGCCCCGCCCCAAGACGTTAGCCACGCCCCCTTTCATAACTCATGAACCGTTTGTCGCAGAGTCTCGTGGGTGGTGTCATATCACTCAGCAGAGAGTTCATATTTCAATGGTTAAGGTTATCCCCGCCCCTTACACACAAGCCCCGCCCCCTTGACTAACTAATGAAGCGTTTGTCGTAGACTCTTGTGAGAGGTGTCATATCACTCAGCAGAGAGTGCCTGATAAGTTGGTAAGGGTTAACCCCGCCCCCTACACACAAGCCCCGCCCCCTTGACTAACTAATGAAGCGTTTGTCGTAGACTCTTGTGAGAGGTGTCATATCACTCAGCAGAGAGTGCCTGATAAGTTGGTGAAGGTAAACCCCGCCCCCTACACATAAGCCCCGCCCCCTTGACTAACTAATGAAGCGTTTGTCGTAGACTCTTGTGAGAGGTGTCATATCACTCAGCAGAGAGTGCCTGATAAGTTGGTGAAGGTTAACCCCGTCCTCTACAGATAAGCCCCGCCCCCTTTCATAACTCCGTTTGTCTTAGAGTCTTGTGGCAGACGTCGTCGAGCTCGTCGGAGTTCCGGTTTCCTTGTGCCCGGCCGCGTCAATCGGCGTCCCGCCAGTACCCCCGACGTGCGGAGAGGTGCTCGGGCCCGTTCATCGCTGCTTGCAGCTTTAATTATTATTATTATTTTATTTATTGCTCAGCGATAAAAGGAGGCTGCCTCTGTCATGCCTGGCCGCACTGACACCGGTGTCTCCATCGAGCTTCAGAATACGGGAATAGTTACCATGGCAACAAGTGACAATTGAC
>CAKAOJ020001750.1:0-23508 GCA_916701645.2 Sebastolobus alascanus | reverse complement strand
ATAACGGTCGTATACGTAGCAACGGTCTGCTATACGTATCAACGGTCTGTTATACGTAGCAACGGACTGTTATACGTAGCAACGGGCTGTTATACGTAGCAACGGTCTGTTATACGTAGCAACGGTCTGCTATACGTATCAACGGTCTGTTATACGTAGCAACGGACTGTTATACGTAGCAACGGACTGTTATACATAGCAACGGTCTGTTATACGTAGCAACGGTCTGCTATACGTAGCAACGGTCTATTATACGTAGCAACGGTCTGTTATACGTAGCAACGGACTGCTATACGTATCAACGGTCTGTTATACGTAGCAACGGTCTGTTATACGTAGCAACGGTCTGTTATACGTAGCAACGGACTGTTATACGTAGCAACGGTCTGTTATACGTAGCAACGGTCTGTTATACGTAGCAACGGTCTGCTATACGTAGCAACGGACTGTTATACGTAGCAACGGTCTGTTATACGTAGCAACGGTCTGCTATACGTATCAACGGTCTGTTATACGTAGCAACGGACTGTTATACGTAGCAACGGGCTGTTATACGTAGCAACGGTCTGTTATACGTAGCAACGGTCTGCTATACGTATCAACGGTCTGTTATACGTAGCAACGGACTGTTATACGTAGCAACGGACTGTTATACATAGCAACGGTCTGTTATACGTAGCAACGGTCTGCTATACGTAGCAACGGTCTGTTATACGTAGCAACGGTCTGCTATACGTAGCAACGGTCTGCTATACGTATCAACGGTCTGTTATACGTAGCAACGGACTGTTATACGTAGCAACGGGCTGTTATACGTAGCAACGGTCTGTTATACGTAGCAACGGTCTGCTATACGTATCAACGGTCTGTTATACGTAGCAACGGACTGTTATACGTAGCAACGGACTGTTATACGTAGCAACGGTCTGTTATACGTAGCAACGGTCTGTTATACGTAGCAACGGTCTGTTATACGTAGCAACGGTCTGCTATACGTAGCAACGGTCTGTTATACCTACACCACAGCTAGGAGCTGGTTTCAGGGTGAGGAGCTGGTTTCAGGTTGAGGAGCTGGTTTCAGGGCGAGGAGCTGGTTTCATGGTTAGGAGCTGGTTTCAGGGTGAGGAGCTGGTTTGATGATGAAGGGTAGAATCCGGTTTATGTCATTGAGGGTCCTCACAAGTATAGAAGTACAACCTGTGTGTGTGGGGAGGGGGGGGGAGTTATTTTTAGCAGCGAGGAGAGAAATAATTCAGTACGATCACAGAGCAGCTCCTTCACCTCCTCTCTGACAGAGGAGAACCACCAGCAGATGATCCTCCTCCTCCTCTTCCTCCTCCTCCTCCTCCTCCCCCTCTTCCTCTTCCTCTTCCTCCTCCTTCGGGATCAATAAAGTATCTATCTATCTATCTATCTATCTATCTATCCTCCTCCTCCTCTTCCTCCTCTTCCTCCTCCTCCTCCTCTTCCTCCTCCTCCTCCTCCGTCCTCAACCAGGTGAAAACAACAGCAGCGTCTCTACCTGTGAGGTATTTACATCATCGTGACATCATCCATCTTTCTGTCAACTCAGTCTGGTGACAAGTAAAGTTGAACTCGTCCCATCAGACAGTCAACATCAATCAGACCTGATGGCCCGCCGCCACTAGGGGTGACTCTATGGCCACTAACGGTGACTCTGTGGCCACTAGTGGTGACTCTGTGGCCACTAACGGTGACTCTGTAGCCACTAACGGTGACTCTGTGACCACTAGTGGTGACTGTGGCCACTAGTGGTGACTCTGTGGCCACTAACGGTGACTCTGTGGCCACTAACGGTGACTCTGTAGCCACTAACGGTGACTCTGTGGCCACTAACGGTAACTCTGTGGCCACTAACGGTGACTCTGTGGCCACTAGGGGTGACTCTGTGGCCACTAACGGTGACTCTGTGGCCACTAGGGGTGACTCTGTGGCCACTAACGGTGACTCTGTGGCCACTAGGGGTGACTCTGTGGCCACTAACGGTGACTCTGTGGCCACTAGGGGTGACTCTTTGGCCACTAGGGGTGACTCTGTGGCCACTAACGGTGACTCTGTGGCCACTAACGGTGACTCTGTGGCCACTAGGGGTGACTCTGTGGAGGTATACATGTATATAAATATACATATAAAGATATAAAGAGAACTATATAACGTTGGAGGTCTAAATGTAGGTAAATATAAATATAGAGATATAAAGAGAACTATATAACGTTAGAGGTATAAATGTATGTAGATATACATATAGAGATATAAAGAGAACTATATAACGTTAGAGGTATAAATGTAGGTAAATATAAATACAGAGATATAAAGAGAACTATATAACGTTAGAGGTATAAATGTATGTAAATATACATATAGTGATATAAAGAGAACTATATAACGTTGGAGGTATAAATGTATATAAATATAGAGATATAAAGAGAACTATATAACGTTAGAGTAACAAATGTATATAAATATAAATAGAGAGATATAAAGAGAACTATATAACGTTAGAGGTATACATGTATATAAATATAAATATAGAGATATAAAGAGAACTATATAACGTTAGAGGTATACATGTAGGTAAATATAAATATAGAGATATAAAGAGAACTATATAACGTTAGAGGTATAAATGTATATAAATATAAATATAGAGATATAAAGAGAACTATATAACGTTAGAGGTATAAATGTATATAAATATACATATAGAGATATAAAGAGAACTATATAACGTTAGAGGTATAAATGTATATAAATATAAATATAGAGATATAAAGAGAACTATATAACGTTAGAGGTATAAATGTATATAAATATAAATATAGAGATATAAAGAGAACTTATAACGTTAGAGGTATAAATGTATATAAATATAAATATAGAGATATAAAGAGAACTATATAACGTTAGAGGTATACATGTAGGTAAATATAAATATAGAGATATAAAGAGAACTATATAACGTTGGAGGTATAAATGTATATAAATATAAATATAGAGATATAAAGAGAACTATATAACGTTAGAGGTATAAATGTATATAAATATAAATATAGAGATATAAAGAGAACTATATAACGTTAGAGGTATAAATGTATATAAATATAAATATAGAGATATAAAGAGAACTATATAACGTTAGAGGTATACATGTAGGTAAATATAAATATAGAGATATAAAGAGAACTATATAACGTTAGAGGTATACATGTATATAAATATAAATATAGAGATATAAAGAGAACTATATAACGTTAGAGGTATAAATGTATATAAATATAAATGTAGAGATATAAAGAGAACTATATAACGTTGGAGGTATAACTGTATATAAATATAGAGATATAAAGAGAACTATATAACGTTGGAGGTATAAATGTATATAAATATAAATGTAGAGATATAAAGAGAACTATATAACGTTGGAGGTATAAATGTATATAAATATAAATGTAGAGATATAAAGAGAACTATATAACGTTAGAGGTATACATGTGTATAAATATAAATATAGAGATATAAAGAGAACTATATAACGTTAGAGGTATACATGTATATAAATATAAATATAGAGATATAAAGAGAACTATATACAGAAAGCAGCAGTGACACTTTACCGGAGAGGAAAGTGAACATAAAGAAAGAAAAGAGAACCAGCCGCCGGTTACACCGGGTCTTTCCCCCGGTTCCACTCACCTGTGCGGGGACCAGCATGGACGCTGTCGGCGGAGTTTACCGGTCCGGTTCTCCGGTTCCGTCTCTCCGACAACAACAGAGATAACGGAGACTAAACGAGCGCTTGGGAACCGTTAATGTCCCGGTGTCTCCGGTGAACTGTCCGGTGACTGATGAGCGCGGTGAACCGGGAGGGAAAACGCCCCAACTTGCGGCGCACGGAGAGCAGAAGTGTGTTCCCGGTGGACCGGACGGGCGAGGCGGGCGGACCGGAGCGTCAAGCTGGCGGGAGAAAAGAAGGAAGAGCCCGGAAGTTCAGCTGGAAGACCTTCACAATAAACCTCCACAAGTGATCTCACATCTTAATCAGGCTTTAATCACTATGTGGAGCATTTAGGAGTATTTATACTAATTAATAAATGTATATCTTTTAAAAATCCAGATTATTTCTGATCTTATCTATTTTAACCATGTAAAGCACTTTGTAACAAATCTGTATAAATAAAGTTTATTATTATTATTATTATTATAAATGTCAGTGATTATTCTTCTGTTATTACACGGCTGTGTTGAATACTCGATTCTGATTGGTCAATCACGGCGTTCTGCGGTCTGTTATTTCTGTATAGCAGACCGTTGCTATGTATAACAGACCGTTGCTATGTATAACAGACCGTTGCTATGTATAATAGACCGTTGCTATGTATTACAGACCGTTGCTATGTATTACAGACCGTTGCTATGTATAACAGACCGTTGCTATGTAATACAGACCGTTGCTATGTATTACAGACCGTTGCTATGTATAACAGACCGTTGCTATGTATAACAGACCGTTGCTATGTATAATAGACCGTTGCTATGTATTACAGACCGTTGCTATGTATAACAGACCGTTGCTATGTAATACAGACCGTTGCTATGTATTACAGACCGTTGCTATGTATTACAGACCGTTGCTATGTATAACAGACCGTTGCTATGTATAATAGACCGTTGCTATGTATTACAGACCGTTGCTATGTATTACAGACCGTTGCTATGTATAACAGACCGTTGCTATGTAATACAGACCGTTGCTATGTATAACAGACCGTTGCTATGTATTACAGACCGTTGCTATGTATAACAGACCGTTGCTATGTATAGCAGACCGTTGCTATGTAGAACAGACCGTTGCTATGTAGAACAGGCCGTTGCTATGGGCGCAGCTCTGATGTCGGACTCTGGCGGACCGTTTTTGCGTCAAAATATTGATTTCTTCAGTAAGTAGCCGTGTAATAAGCGGGATAATGTACAGCTAGCGGGTCATTGTAGTGAAAGAATCCCCTTCAGGACGATGCTGCATCGCCCTGAAGGGGATTCTTTCACTACAATGACCCGCTAGCTGTACATTATCCCTTACGTGATACATTCAGGGGTCACAGTGACAGATCTTATACTGTACTGTAGTTATAGTTATATATGATTCATGATGTTATACCGAAATATAAACGCACCACCACACCGCTGCCTCTGGGAACACACAGTTGGTCTTTTCAGGGCGATTCCTCAATTATTGTGTTCTTTAGTCTAATATAGTTCAACAATTGTGGATTTACGCTAGAATATGTTGGTTTGTTGATAAGATAAGAAGATAAAATAAAATCTTATTGTTTCCCAGGAGGGAGTTTTTGCATCGCAGCAGCACAACACTAAACCAGACAGGAAGGTAAATATATGTATAGAGAGATGACTGATGAATCCACGTTAGACAGTAACTGTAGAGATTTAATGTTTCTACAAACAGGTCAAAGTCACACAGTATATTTTGAAATATATATTTTGATATAAATGTGTTTTTATGCACAATAAATTAAATAAATCATTATGCTAATATAAGTCATACATGAAAACATGGATAACACTGATGGTAAACAAATAAACAATAAGTAGAAAGGTTTTAAAAAGTAAATAAAGTATCCGGCAGCACAGAAGAGAGAAAACACAGAAAGAAGTCTTTGAATGAAATACATAAAACAAAACTATATATATTATATAACACATATAATATATATACTGTATGTTGTTCAATGTCACATATTTAATATGTGACATTAAATAATCTGTACAATATATACATTACTTAGAATAAGTATATAAATGTGTGACATAAATCCGGTAGTGCAGTAGTATAATACTATTAATAGGCCTACTTGTGATGTAAGTTAGATATGTTTCTATTTCTTCTAATGGTCCTCATCAACTGCTTATAGTGGTAGAAGTTGTTTGTTAAATATTCTCTGTATTAATTATTGATTATTAATTACATCTAAAATCATTCACTATAGAGGGGGACTTTTATTTTTAACTCACCGGAAACAGTAACTCTTATTGTGGTGACTTGACTCTACGCATA
The DNA here is from genome assembly GCA_916701645.2 of Sebastolobus alascanus. Lineage (NCBI taxonomy): Eukaryota > Metazoa > Chordata > Actinopteri > Perciformes > Sebastidae > Sebastolobus > Sebastolobus alascanus. Next base: position 17,417 of record CAKAOJ020001750.1, on the reverse strand, counting down.
AAGCAGCAGCGGTGTGTGTGTGTGTGTGTGTGTGTGTGTGTGTGTGTGTGTGTGTGTGTGTGTGTGTGTGTGTGTGTGTGTGCGTGTGTGCGTGTGTGTTTACCTGGGTGGGGGAGTTCCCCGGGGAGCTCCGTGCCGCGGGGAGGAGAGCTCCGGAGAGCCGGGGAGGAGAGCTCCGGAGAGCCGGGGGGGAGAGCTCCGGAGAGCCGGGGAGGAGAGCTCCGGAGAGCCGGGGGGAGAGCTCCGGAGATCCGGGGGGGGAGAGCTCCGGAGAGCCGGGGAGGAGAGCTCCGGAGAGCCGGGGGGGAGAGCTCCGGAGAGCCGGGGAGGAGAGCTCCGGAGAGCCGGGGGGGAGAGCTCCGGAGATCCGGGGGGGAGAGCTCCGGAGATCCGGGGAGGAGAGCTCCGGAGAGCCGGGGGGGAGAGCTCCGGAGAGCCGGGAGGGAGAGCTCCGGAGAGCCGGGGGGGGAGAGCTCCGGAGATCCGGGGGGGAGAGCTCCGGAGATCCGGGGAGGAGAGCTCCGGAGAGCCGGGGGGGAGAGCTCCGGAGAGCCGGGAGGGAGAGCTCCGGAGAGCCGGGGGGGAGAGCTCCGGAGAGCCGGGGGGGGAGAGCTCCGGAGAGCCGGGGGGGGAGAGCTCCGGAGAGCCGGGAGGAGAGCTCCGGAGAGCCGGGGGGGAGAGCTCCGGAGATCCGGGGGGGAGAGCTCCGGAGATCCGGGGAAGAGAGCTCCGGAGAGCCGGGGGGAGAGCTCCGGAGAGCCGGGAGGAGAGCTCCGGAGAGCCGGGAGGAGAGCTCCGGAGAGCCGGGAGGAGAGCTCCGGAGAGCCGGGGGGAGAGCTCCGGAGAGCCGGGGGGGAGAGCTCCGGAGAGCCGGGGGAGAGAGCTCCGGAGAGCCGGGGGGGAGAGCTCCGGAGAGCCTGGGGGAGAGCTCCGGAGAGCCGGGGGGGAGAGCTCCGGAGAGCCGGGAGGGAGAGCTCCGGAGAGCCGGGGGGAGAGCTCCGGAGAGCCGGGAGGAGAGCTCCGGAGAGCCGGGAGGGAGAGCAGGCTGTCGGACAGGAGTCAGATGTGTTCAGTGGAGAGAATAACATCCACAACATGAGAGAAATACTTCAACATGGATCATTCATTAACATACACAGTCTATAGTACTAACTGGAAGAAGTAAACATAGGCTACTTCTAAATAATACTTCATTAGTAAATGTAATGATAAAAAAGTACAGAAGTATTATCAGTAGACCATCATAAGTATTACTGTAAAGGCTAATGTAGGCCTATCAAAAGTAAAGTAAAGTAACTAAAAAGTAACTAAGTACATTTGTTCCAGTAAGTACAATTTTAAGGTACTTTTATACTTACTTGAGTATTTCCATTTTATTTCTACTTCTACTCCAGTTCAGAGGGAAATATTGTACTTTTACTGCAATACATCTTTAGTTACTTTACAGATTGACATTATTACAACTAAATCTAATCAACTAATAAATAAAGATTGATAATGATAAAGATGGAACAGCTAGCTTAGCTTAGCATAAAGACTGGAAACAGAGGGAACAGCTAGCTTAGCTTAGCATAAACACTGGAAACAGAGGGAACAGCTAGCTTAGCTTAGCATAAAGACTGGAAACAGTCTTCATGTTTAAACAGATTTCAGTTTGTAAAGTGAGGCTGATCCAGAGTCTGCTGAATGAACTAATGCAGACTAGACTTCAGGACCAGTTCCAGGATGAAGTCCTGCTCAGTGGACCTGTTCGGACCTGCAGACCTGTTCAGACCTGTTCAGACCTGCAGACCTGTTCAGACCTGCAGACCTGTTCAGACCTGTTCGGACCTGCAGACCTGTTCAGACCTGTTCGGACCTGCAGACCTGCAGACCTGTTCAGACCTGCAGACCTGTTCAGACCTGTTCGGACCTGCAGACCTGTTCAGACCTGTTCAGACCTGCAGACCTGTTCAGACCTGTTCAGACCTGCAGACCTGTTCAGACCTGCAGACCTGCAGACCTGTTCAGACCTGTTCAGACCTGCAGACCTGTTCAGACCTGTTCAGACCTGCAGAACTGCAGACCTGTTCAGACCTGCAGACCTGTTCAGACCTGCAGACCTGTTCAGACCTGTTCAGACCTGCAGACCTGCAGACCTGTTCAGACCTGCAGACCTGTTCAGACCTGTTCAGACCTGCAGACCTGTTCAGACCTGTTCAGAACTGCAGACCTGTTCAGACCTGCAGACCTGTTCAGACCTGCAGACCTGTTCAGACCTGTTCAGAACTGCAGACCTGTTCAGACCTGCAGACCTGTTCAGACCTGCAGACCTGCAGACCTGTTCAGACCTGTTCAGACCTGCAGACCTGCAGACCTGTTCAGACCTGCAGACCTGCAGACCTGCAGACCTGCAGACCTGTTCAGACTTGCAGACCTGCAGACCTGTTCAGACCTGCAGACCTGCAGACCTGTTCAGACTTGCAGACCTGCAGACCTGTTCAGACTTGCAGACCTGCAGACCTGTTCAGACCTGCAGACCTGTTCAGACCTGTTCAGACCTGCAGACCTGTTCAGACCTGTTCAGACCTGCAGACCTGCAGACCTGTTCAGACCTGCAGACCTGTTCAGACCTGCAGACCTGCAGACCTGTTCAGACCTGCAGACCTGCAGACCTGTTCAGACCTGCAGTCCGCTGCTCAGGAACTATAAACCCCGAGGCCTGGAGTTACCACACCGCTCATAAAGTACTTTATATATCTACGCTCTGTGTTTCCAGGTTTGGAGCTCTGAGTTCCACTGAGAGAGATTTTATAGTTTCCTGTTTCAACATGACAACAACAACAAAGTTTCATCGAAATTTAGCTCAAATTTTAACTGAATTTCCAGAAAATCATCAAAGTAAAACCTGACTGAGGTCTTGTTTCCATCCACTGCTGTTGAGTGAATATCAGTAGAACGTATATATGTATATATATAAAATCGCAATTAATCGCAAATGAATCACACATCTTTGTATCTGTTCTAAATGAACCTTAAAGGGAGATTAGTCAAGTATTTTCTTTGTCTCAAGTCTGCATCCTCACTGAGGCTTTTATTCTGAAGTCTGCCCATTTTGCGTCCTCACTGAGGCTTTTATTCTGAAGTCTGCCCATTTTGCATCCTCACTGAGGCTTTTATTCTGAAGTCTCTCCGTTCTGCGTCCTCACTGAGGCTTTTATTCTGAAGTCTGCACATTCTGCGTCCTCACTGAGGCTTTTATTCTGAAGTGTGTTCGGCTGTTGGACTTGCATTTTTTTTATTTTATTTTTTTATATAGCACTTTTCTAGTCTTCCTACCACTCAAAGCTCTTTAGAGGCTGCTAAGGAGCCAACTTTGCCCATCAGGATGTAATCTAAATACTCATTCACACACCGATGGCTATGCCTTCAGGAGCAATTTGGGGTTAAGTGTCTTGCTCAAGGTCACATCGACATGTGACCCGGAGCAGCCGGGGATCGAACACCCGACCTTCCGATTGGTGGACGACCTGCTCTACCCGCTGAGCCACAGCCGCCCCTTAAAACTTGTTCAGAAGTTCGTTCCTTCTCTGAGAAATGTTTTGCATCGATATTCTCACTGAAGTTTGTGGACAGCTTTATTAAATAGTGACAGTAAACTGTTCCTCCCTGAAGGACCCCTGAGGGACCCCTGAGGGACCCCTGAGGGTCCCCTGAGGGACCCCTGAGGGTCCCCTGAGGGTCCCCTGAGGGACCCCTGAGGGACCCCTGAGGGGTCTCAGGGGTCCCTCAGGGGTCCCTCAGGGGTCCTTCAGGGGTCCTTCAGGGGTCCCTGAAGGACCCCTGAGGGTCCCCTGAGGGACCCCTGAGGGACCCCTGAGGGTCCCCTGACCTCTGGTTGAGAACCCCTAGTTCTGTCCTCTGTGTACACACTGAAACCATTAGAGGTTCATACTTGTATTTTGTGTTTCTACTAGAACATGTTTACGTGCTGTAATGTTAAAAAAAATCTTTATTTTCCTCATCCTGTCTGTCTGAATATATCTGTATTCACCTCCTGTCTGAAACGCTCCGTTTTAGTGCAATGCAACGGAATTGCGTTGCTAGGCAACAGTTTGGGTCCATGTTTATTTCCTGTCAGCTGATGTTATTTACACACACTGCAACAGGAAATAAACTGGGACACATTTAGAATGTTTACGTTTAAAACCGTGTAAATGGTCTGCAGCTAACGGCTCACGGCTGCTGTTAGCAGAAGGCTAAATATGATCAACATTTACTCTCCATCTCTGAAACGTTTCTCTCATATTGTAGCTCTCTAGAGCCTCCAATCATAGTTTGGCATCTCAAATGTTTGTGATATCTGGATTCTGGCACCCACAACACAGCAAGATGACATTTTAGATGTTTAACTTTAGCCCACTGCTAGTGTTAGTTAGCCTCCAGCTAACACCGTGACCTCATCATGACCTCATCATGACCTCATCATGACCTCATCACTAACAGGGTCTATAGCAACAGAATTGCGTTGCTGGGCAACAGCTTGTGTCCATGTGTACTTCCTGTCAGCTGATGTCATTCACATTTAAAATGTTTACATTTAAAACTGTGTAATGATCTAAATGTTGTAGATTTGTGACATCACAAAGTTACATAAATGCTGCCAGCTCATTTAAAGGCTCAGTGTGTGAATACGTTTTGTGTGTATTTCTCTGTGATTGATGTCTCGACGCTACTTTATAATATAAAATATATAAAACCTCCTTTCTCGCCGTCTGGGACCTTTAATGAATCCTGGAGGTTTTAGAAAACTGACAATATGGAATGTTTTTCTTTGTGTTCTTTCAAATTAAAACCTGTGAAAAACAAGCAGCTACATTTGTAGTGAGAAGCATCGAGACATGGAGAAGGTAAGAAAATGTTATGATTATTTCATCTCTTGATAATGAATGTGTGAAGATGTGTGATAATAAGTATTATCTCACTGTGTTAGTGTGTCTTTGTCTGGACCATCAGCTCAGTTAAGCTCACTCTGCTGTTTAAACTTAGTCATCTGATGTTGTCCAATCCGACAGTATATATCTGAATGCTGCTGTACAGAGTCCTCTTTACTAATACAGCTTCTTTACTTTAGCTTTCACATATTTTACTAATCATTTTCTGATAATTTTTGGACATTTTTTGAATAGTTTTCAAAGATTTCAGATTTCTGAATGTTTTTTCATGCTTTTAGTTAGTATGACGTCCTCTTTAGAAAGAGATTTTATTTAGTTTAGTTTTCACATATTTTACTAATATTTTTCAGATATTTTTCACAGATTTTACTAATATGTATGAAATATTTTTCAACATATTTTACTAATTGTTTTGGGATATTTTTGACAATTTTTTCACATATTTTCAAATATTTTACTAATATTTTTCAGATATTTTTCAGATAATTTACTAATATTTTTCAGATATTTTTCAGATATTTTACCAATATTTTTCAGATATTTGTCAGATATTTTTCACATATTTGACTAATATTTGTTCAGATATTTTTCACATATTTTAATAATATTTTTCAGATATTTTTCAGATATTTTTTACATATTTGACTTATATTTTTTCAGACATTTTTCAGATATTTTAATAATATTTTTCAGATATTTTCAAATATTTTACTAATATGTTTCATATATTTTTCACATATTTTACTCATATTTTTCAGATATTTTTCACATATTTTACTAATATTTTCTAGATATTTTCACATATTTTACTAATATTTTTCATATATTTTCACATATTTTCACATATTTTACTAATATTTTTCAGATATTTTTCACATATTTTACTAATATTTTTCAGATATTTTTTCACATATTTTACTAATATGTTTCAGGTATTTTTAAGATATTTTACTAATAATTTTTTAGATATTTTTCACATTTGTCTGAATGGTCTTTGATGAGAAAGTCCTTTTTACTAATAGAGGTTATTTAGTTTAGTTTTCACACATTTTACTAATTGTTTACGGATATTTTTGACAATTTTTTCACATATTTCATTAATATTTTTCAGACATTTTTCGGTTATTTTTCCCATATGTTTTGGATATTTTTCACAAGCTGCAGATTTAAACTGGAACAGCTTCCTGTTTCAGTGTCAACGTCACAATAATGCAGCCTAAAACAGCTGGAATCAACAGCTGTAACATGTGAAACAAACAGTCCTCCGGTCCTCAGGTCAGAGGAACTAAAGCTGTCACATACTGTAAATGTACTGGAGTAACTAGTATAAAGTAAATAGTACTTGTGGAGTAAGAAGTATAAAGTAAATAGTACTTGTGGAGTAACAAGTATAAAGTAAATAGTACTTCAGTACTTCAGAGTAAACGGAGCAGCAGGTTCTGTGTCTCTTGGCTTCACGTCGTCCCACGTGTGTCCCTTTGAACAGGAAGTGATGTCAGCTTGTGGCAGCAGCAGCGTTAAAGAGCAGAAGAAGAAGAAGAAGCAGCTGTTGGATGAGAGGACATCAGCTGATGAACAGCAGCCGGTTCTTATCCACGGTCTGAGCGTGGAGCGGTACCAAGAGATCTACCGCTCACTTCTACCGCCGCCTGTCCTCGCCGCTCTGTCCTCAGCTAAAGCTGCTGTAAGACCTTTCACTCACCTCAACGCTTCTTATTAATATTACTATACCTGTTATTATATCTGTTATTAATGTTACTCATGTTATTATACCTCTTATTATACTGTTATTATACCTGTTATTAATGTTACTCATGTTATTATACCTCTTATTATACTGTTATACCTGCACCAGTGTCCTCCCTTACCAACACCTCTTATTAATGTTACTCATTATTATACATGTTTTTATTATTAAATTATTAATGAATTAATTATTATTATTATTATTATTATTATTATTATTATTATTATTATCATCATCATTATTATTATTATTATTATTATTATTATTATTATTATATTATTGTTATTATTATTACTATTATTATTATCATTATTATTATTATTATTATTATTATTCTGATTAATATTAGATTATTATTATGATTATATTATTATTATTATTATATTATTGTTATTATTATTATTATTATTATTATTATTATATTATATTATTATTAATATTATTATTATAATATTATTGTTATAATTATTATTATTATTATTATTATTATTATGATTAATATTATATTATTATTATGATTATATTATTATTATTATAATATTATTGTTATTATTATTATTGTGATTAATAATAATATTATTATTATTATATTATTATTATTATTATTATTATTATTATTATTATTATTATTATATTATTGTTATAATTATTATTATTATTATTATTATTATTATTATGCTGTGTTACTAGTGTTAATATGCGCCCCCATTAATTGCAGTGTTGTGTTTTCTGTGGTTTTAAAGGACTACGTGTCTCAGGTGCTGGAGCTGAAGCAGCGTCTGTGGGCGGAGCTTAGTCGACCTCAGCTACAGGAGACGGTCGGAGAGGACGGACGGGTGGAGGTCAAAGAGATATTTGACCTGACCTAAGATGGAGTCTGTGTTATTCATGTAGAAAGTGATAAATAAAGGAGAGGAGCGGTTACTGTTGGCTGCAGCTCGGTGTGAAAGGTGACGCTCACTCTGAGTCTGACAGCACGCTGATTTGCATGTGTGTTTAGTGAGCGACAGCACATGTAAAACTACCAGCATGCTCTCTGTTCCACCTGATGTGAGACACCAACCATCAGTGAAGACACTTTCAGCCTCACTTTACTGTGAGTGGGTCGGACCGCCGGAGAGGAGGAGGAGCTCGTCTCCATGGATACCAACAACACTTCCTCCATCAACCATGGAAGAAATAACCTCTGTAGCTGCTTTGTACATGTTGGTGAAGTCTCAGATATGTCAGAAAACCAAACTCCGTGGTGTCTGGGTTCATAACATCACCCGGCGGTGAGCTGTATTCACATCCAGTGTTATTCCACTGACTGTATCTAGCAGCCACACGTCTCTACTGAGGTATGAACCCTAAAGAAACTGATTTAATATCAATAAACAGATCAAAATGATGCTGAAATAACTACATAATGATGCTGATTAGTAAAAAGTCTGAATTCATGCTTTGTCAGGTCTGTTACCATGACGACAAGCAGACAGGTTTTAAAATGCTTGTTTTCTGAATGGAGTCTGGCTGGATCAGTACCAGGCTCTTTGCATTGACTTTCTATGTAAACACGTCACGTGAAAAGTTTGCTTTGCTGCTGTTGTGAACACAGAAGACACAACGACATGACGTCATTACACACAGCTACACTTTATTCCATTTCTGATGTTTCCACTTAATAAAAACACAGATTATATTACTAATAATCTTTAGCTACGTGTTGAAACACATCTCTGTCTGGAGCTCTCTGAGGTCCAGAGATCTTCTACTCTGCCTGGGTTCTGGACTCCGGGTTCTGTTGGTCTGTGGTCCAGCAGATCACCTGTCTGAACCGGGTCAGGTAGAACATGGGACCGATGAACAGGCCGAAGTTTGGGAAGAGCAGCAGGACCTGCAGGACGCAGCACTGAGCCGAGCTGATGGTCTCGGAGGGTTTGGACACGATCACGGACATGTAGGGGACCAGAGCCACCACGGGAGAGTACGCCACCACCGCCGGCACCATCACCGCCACCACGTTCTTCAGAGCTCTCCTCTTCAGCGGCACGCCGGAGCCCGAAGCGTGGCCCGGCCCGCGGCCCGGCCCGCGGCCCGGCCCGCTCTGACACAACACCCACACGATGGCCAGCAGACACAGCAGCATGACCACGAAGAGCAGCGAGATGGTGATGGACAGAGAAAGAGCCATGGTGAACATCTGGACGAAATACCCCAGCAGGGCCACGGTCAGGGTGAGGAGCCAGGCGCCGGCACACAGCGCCGCCCGGTACTCCCACCTCCCCAGCCTGATGTAGGCGACGGGCCGGGCCGCCGCCACGTAGCGCTCCAGACACATTAAGGTCAACAGCAGCGGGCAGCCAAAGATGTTGAGAGCAAAGAGCGCTTGGCGGACGGAGCGGGTCACCGGAGAGGTCTGGTGTAGCGTGGTGTAGACGTCCAGAGGCAGACAGAGGCAGTACAGGACGTCCATCACGGACACGTTGAGGCCCAACACCTCAGACGGCGTCATGGCGCGCCTCCTCTTCAGCAGCAGCCACATCAAACCGCCGTTAGCTGGAAGCGCCGTCACCAACACGAAGACCTTCACCGCCAACCAGCTCACTTTACCGGTTTCCACGTGACACTGGTTCACCATCTCCGTGTAACTGTCCATGGACAGGAGGAGCGACCAGAAGGACCAGAGAGACCCGACCGGAGCGAGACCGCCGCTGAGAGACCCGTTGGTGCTGATGTTGCTTCCACTGACGGACGCTGACGCCGTGCTGCTGTTCCCCATCAGAACCACGGGACCGTCTGGAGACACCACACGGAGTCAGATATATATACTGTATATATACTGTATATATACAGTATATATATACATTTATACATATGTATATATATACTGTATATATACTGTATATATACTGTATATATATACAGTATATATATGTATATATATATACTGTATATACAGTATATATACTATAGAAATATAAATCATATTTGTTATGAACACATGAACACATCATCATGAAGTAAATATGGTAATATAGTAGTGATACAGTACTATACAGTAATATAGTAGTGATCCAGAACTATACGGTAATACTATATTATGAACGTACCTTCAGGAGGAAGATGATGATGATGAAGATGAGGAAGTGTGCTCAGTGAGGAGTCTCTGCTCCTCTTCCTCCTTTATAAGGAGGCAGCAGACCGGACCCTCCTCCCTCAGGATGTTTGCATACAGACACGGTGGTCCATGTGTTTGTTTACTGCATGCAAATGTGTGAGGAGACGCTGCAGCTGACCTTCATCACCATTTACATCCTGTTTACCTGAAGCTGCAGCTGACCTTCATCACCATCATCAGACACCGAGGGGCGTGACGAAGAGTCGGTATCAGACACAGAGGGGCGTGACGAAGAGTCCACTCTGATAAATCAACCTTTATAAAGTTAAACATTTATTATAAACATTTATAACTCCATTAATACTTAAAAAAAAGGATTTACAACAGCAGCTTTTCACAACCTGGCAACCCAAAAGTAACTGCTTATAACTGATCTCTAAAGCATCAGTGAACGACGTTAAGAAGCATTAATAAAGCTTTTACGAACAGCTTATAACCCCTTTATAACAGGTGACTCCTTCATTAGACAGCAATACCTTCATGTTCTATGTAGTAAATCTTATTTACACGTTTAGTGTTACAGGTAGCTCAGACACATGAACTCAGGTGTGTTGTTTTAAACCAATCAGAGCTCAGACACATAATATCAGGTGTGTTGTTTTAAACCAATCAGAGCTCAGACACATGAACTCAGGTGTGTTGTTTTAAACCAATCAGAGCTCAGACACATGAACTCAGGTGTGTTGTTTTAAACCAATCAGAGCTCAGACACATGAACTCAGGTGTGTTGTTTTAAACCAATCAGAGCTCAGACACATGAACTCAGGTGTGTTGTTTTAAACCAATCAGAGCTCAGACACATGAACTCAGGTGTGTTGTTTTAAACCAATCAGAGCGCAGACACATGAACTCAGGTGTGTTGTTTTAAACCAATCAGAGCTCAGACACATGAACTCAGGTGTGTTGTTTTAAACCAATCAGAGCGCAGACACATGAACTCAGGTGTGTTGTTTTAAACCAATCAGAGCTCAGACACATGAACTCAGGTGTGTTGTTTTAAACCAATCAGAGCTCAGACAATGAACTCAGGTGTGTTGTTTTAAACCAATCAGAGTTCAGACACATAATAACAGGTGTGTTGTTTTAAACCAATCAGAGCTCAGACACATGAACACAGGTGTGTTGTTTTAAACCAATCAGAGCTAAGAGGTGACTCAGGTGTGTTGTTTTAAACCAATCAGAGCTCAGAGGTGACTCAGGTGTGTTGTTTTAACCAATCAGAGCTCAGAGGTGACTCAGGTGTGTTGTTTTAAATCAATCAGAGCTCAGAAGTGACTCAGGTGTGTTGTTTTAAATCAATCAGAGCTCAGAGGTGACTCAGGTGTGTTGTTTTAAACCAATCAGAGCTCAGAAGTGACTCAGGTGTGTTGTTTTAAATCAATCAGAGCTCAGAGGTGACTCAGGTGTGTTGTTTTAAACCAATCAGAGCTCAGAGGTGACTCAGGTGTGTTGATTTAAACCAATCAGAGCTCAGAGGTGACTCAGGTGTGTTGTTTTAAACCAATCAGAGCTCAGAGGTGACTCAGGTGTGGCGTGTCAGATGCCCATGTAGGTGTTCATCTTCCCCAGAGCGTCACACACGGTGCTGAGGTCGCTGCGCAGGTCCTGCACCACGTTCTCGATGCCGCGGGTGTCTTTGAGCAGGTCGACGCTCTGAGTGTACGGGTTGTAGTACACCGAGAACGGCCTCTTTATCGTCTTCGCAAACTCCCTGTGAGAGAGGAGACACAACCAACAGGTCATGTGACGCATCATGTGACGCATCATGTGACGCATCATGTGATAGGGGAGACCGGGGTTGGTTGGTTTTCTGGTCCTTTGAAGGTCGCAGATACAAAAACATCAACATGTTGGAACCAGGAACCAATCAGGTGCCTTCAACGAGAGGCTACGTCACCGCGGTAACGGCCAGCTGATATAGATATATATACATCTATATCTATATATATAATAGAGGAGAGGAGGAGCTGTAGAGATCAGAGTGAGTGTTTGTGTGTCGGTTGTTCACCTCATCTTCTCTTTGGCCTCCTCGAAGCTCTCGGAGACGAAGTAGACGTCCTGGAAGGTGGTGATGAGACACTCCTGGTTGCAGGTGGTCTTCGGGTCGAACATCCTCACACAGGCCTGATCTGAGAGAGCATGCTGGGAACCAAACAGCACCAACAGCTTCCTCTTATTACACTTTAGGTATTTTATATCATTTCCTTCTCTGTTATTTTATTTTATTATGATGTTTTAATCATCCTTTTCCATGTAAACCATTTTATAATTAATAATAATAATAATAATAATAATAATAATAATAATAATAATAATTAATAAAGTTTCAGTTTCAGACATTTTTCAATCATAAATGTTTCAGATTCTCAGCTGTGAAGATTTGATGCTTTTATATAAACACAGACAACACTTTGGATTCTGGGAAATAATGATATATAATATTAAGAATTTATAAGAAAATAACAGATAAATCAACAAAACATGTGTTTGTGTGTGTGTGTGTGTGTGTGTGTGTGCGCGTGTGTGTGTGTGTGTGTGTGTGTGTGTGTGTGTGTGTGCGCGTGTGTGTTACCCTCAGCTCTCCGATAGACGACAGTAAACCGGCTCCGTAAGCTCTCAGCTGACCGTCCTGTTTACAGAGTCCGAACTCGATGGTGAAGAAATAACACTGAGTAGAATATAATAGATTATAATAGAGTATAGTAGAGCAGAGTAGAGTAGAGTAGAGTAGAGTAGAGTAGAGTAGAGTAGAGTCAGTAAGTCAGGTTACATGAATCAGCTTTATTTCAAACATCTTTGTTGATCTTTAAATGTACTTTAGTTTAATGAGTAAATTATTACTTAATTTATTATTTAATTCTTTCATGTAAAATTTAACAGATGTCATAACATGATACTTTCATGTATGGGTCATGTATGTATATGTATAGAGGGGTGTATTGATCAGTCCCTCGTATAGAGGGAGTCCCACACATAGAGCTGTGACTCACTGTGGCCAGTTTCTGAACGTCCTCATCAGACGCTCCCAGAGAGGCCAGACCGATCTCCTGAGAGAACTGAGCAAACTTTGGATCAGCCAGCAGAGGAACGTGACCGAGCAGCTCATGACACGTGTCCCTGTAACCACAACAGGAACATGTGATCCATGAAGGAGCTCAGACAGAGACAAGAAGCTCTTATTGTGATAATATCTATGAAGGTGCTAGTAGGCTGACTTTTTATTTTTTGTATTTATTTTATATTTATTTTTAAATGTTTAAATGATTTCCCCTTGGCATTTCACCCCTTATTTATTTCCCCAAACTTATTTGTCTCTGTGTTTTTTTCTTTATACATTTGTCTTTGAATTTCTTCATGCATTTCTGCTCATTATGCTAATGAGGGGGCGTTGCTTTCATGCTGTGTCATGCAAGCGGCAGAGCAGGAAACAGGTTAATCTTGAATAAATAAATACAAACATCTAAAAATAAATATGAAATAAATATAAAAATAAATGAATAAAAAATAAATAATTATGGAGTTATTTATCTTTGATTCTGGCAGGTTCCGTCCTCCATAGTTAACAGGTACGTTCTGAACTAGACCTGAGGCCTGTACTACGAAGCAGGATATAATATCTTTTATGGTTTCGTTTTCATTTCTTAGTTTTTAGTTTAATGTTGTGGTATTTTTTTTTTATTTTTTTTTTTCATTTTTTTTTTTTTTCATTTTTTATTAATATCTTTTATGGTTTCGTTTTCATTACTTAGTTTTGAGTTTAATGTTGTGGTATTTTTTTTTTTTTTATTTTTTTTTTATTTTATTAATATCTTTTATGGTTTCGTTGTCATTTCTTAGTTTTTAGTTTAATGTTGTGGTATTATTCATTTTTATTTTTTTTTTCATTTTTTTTTTAATATTTTTATGGTTTCGTTTTCATTTCTTAGTTTTTAGTCTAATGTTGTGGTATTTTTTTTTTTTTTTTTTTTTTTCATTTTTTATTAATATCTTTTATGGTTTCGTTTTCATTTCTTAGTTTTTAGTTTAATGTTGTGGTATTTTTTTATTTATTTATTTATTTTTTTATTAATATCTTTTATGGTTTCGTTTTCATTCCTTAGTTTTTAGTTTAATGTTGTGGTATTTTTTTATTTATTTATTTTTTCATTTTTTTTTTTTTCATTTTTGATTAATATCTTTTATGGTTTCGTTGTCATTTCTTAGTTTTGAGTTTAATGTTGTGGTATTATTTATTTATTTTTTTTTTTTTAAATTTTTATTAATATTTTTATGGTTTCGTTTTCATTTCTTAGTTTCTAGTTTAATGTTGTGGTATTATTTTTTTTTCCATTTTTTATTAATATCGTTTATGGTTTCGTTGTCATTTCTTAGTTTTGAGTTTAATGTTGTGGTATTATTTTTTTTTCATTTTTTTTTTTCATTTTTTATTAATATCTTTTATAGTTTCGTTTTCATTTCTTAGTTTTTAGTTTAATGTGGTATTTTTTTTTTTTTTATTTTTTTTTTTATTTTTTTTTTTATTTTATTAATATCTTTTATGGTTTCGTTTTCATTTCTTAGTTTTTAGTTTAATGTTGTGTTTTTTCTTTTTTTTTTTTTTCATTTTTTATTAATATCTTTTATGGTTTCGTTTTCATTTCTTAGTTTTGAGTTTAATGTTGTGGTATTTTTTTTTATTTATTTTTTTTTTATTTTTTATTAATATTTTTATGGTTCCGTTTTCATTTCTTAGTTTCTAGTTTAATGTTGTGGTATTATTTTTTTTTTCATTTTTTATTAATATCGTTTATGGTTTCGTTGTCATTTCTTAGTTTTGAGTTTAATGTTGTGGTATTATTTTTTTTTAATTATTATTTTTTTTTCTTAATATATTTTATAGTTTCGTTTTCATTTCTTAGTTTTTAGTTTAATGTTGTGTTTTTTCTTTTTTTTTTTTTTTCATTTTTAATTAATATCTATTATGGTTTCGTTTTCATTTCTTAGTTTTTAGTTTAATGTTGTGTTTTTTCTTTTTTTTTTTTTTTCATTTTTTTTTTTTTCATTTTTGATTAATATCTTTTATGGTTTCGTTGTCATTTCTTAGTTTTGAGTTTAATGTTGTGGTATTATTTATTTATTTATTTTTTTTAAATTTTTTATTAATATTTTTATGGTTTCGTTTTCATTTCTTAGTTTCTAGTTTAATGTTGTGGTATTATTTTTTTTTTCATTTTTTATTAATATCGTTTATGGTTTCGTTGTCATTTCTTAGTTTTGAGTTTAATGTTGTGGTATTATTTTTTTTTCATTTTTTTTTTTCATTTTTTATTAATATCTTTTATAGTTTCGTTTTCATTTCTTAGTTTTTAGTTTAATGTGGTATTTTTTTTTTTTTATTTTTTTTTTTATTTTATTAATATCTTTTATGGTTTCGTTTTCATTTCTTAGTTTTTAGTCTAATGTTGTGTTTTTTCTTTTTTTTTTTTTCATTTTTTATTAATATCTTTTATGGTTTCGTTTTCATTTCTTAGTTTTTAGTTTAATGTTGTGGTATTTTTTTTATTTATTTATTTATTTTTTTTTTTTTTTTTTATTTTATTAATATCTTTTATGGTTTCGTTTTCATTTCTTAGTTTTTAGTTTAATGTTGTGGTATTTTTTTTTTATTTTTTTTTTTAATTTTTTTTTTTTTCATTTTTGATTAATATCTTTTATGGTTTCGTTGTCATTTCTTAGTTTTGAGTTTAATGTTGTGGTATTATTTATTATTTATTTTTTTAAATTTTTATTAATATTTTTATGGTTTCGTTTGCATTTCTTAGTTTCTAGTTTAATGTTGTGGTATTATTTTTTTTTTCATTTTTTATTAATATCGTTTATGGTTTCGTTGTCATTTCTTAGTTTTGAGTTTAATGTTGTGGTATTATTTTTTTTTAATTATTATTTTTTTTTTCTTAATATATTTTTTAGTTTCGTTTTCATTTCTTAGTTTTTAGTTTAATGTTGTGTTTTTTCTTTTTTTTTTTTTTTCATTTTAATTAATATCTATTATGGTTTCGTTTTCATTTCTTAGTTTTAGTTTAAAGTGTGTTTTTTCTTTTTTTTTTTTTTCATTTTTTTTTTTTTCATTTTTGATTATATACTTTCATGGTTTCGTTTTGAGTTTAATGTTGTGGTATTATTTATTTATTTATTTTTTTTAAATTTTTTATTAATATTTTATGGTTTCGTTTTCATTTCTTAGTTTCTAGTTTAATGTTGTGGTATTATTTTTTTTTTTCATTTTTTATTAATATCGTTTATGGTTTCGTTGTCATTTCTTAGTTTTGAGTTTAATGTTGTGGTATTATTTTTTTTTCATTTTTTTTTTTCATTTTTTATTAATACCTTTTATAGTTTCGTTTTCATTTCTTAGTTTTTAGTTTAATGTGGTATTTTTTTTAATTTTTTAATTTTTTTAATTTTTTTTTTTATTTTATTAATATCTTTTATGGTTTCGTTTTCATTTCTTAGTTTTTAGTTTAATGCTGTGGTATTTTTTTTTATTTTTTTTTTTTTTATTTTTTTTTTATTTTATTAATATCTTTTATGGTTTCGTTGTCATTCTTTAGTTTTTAGTTTAATGTTGTGGTATTATTTATTTATTTATTTTTTTTAATTTTTTATTATATTTTTATGGTTCCGTTTTCATTTCTTAGTTTCTAGTTTAATGTTGTGGTATTATTTTTTTTTTCATTTTTTATTAATATCGTTTATGGTTTTCGTTGTCATTCTTAGTTTTGAGTTTAATGTTGTGGTATTATTTTTTTTTAATTATTATTTTTTTTTTCTTAATATATTTTATAGTTTCGTTTTCTTCTCTGGAGTTGCCCAAGGTGCGAGGCGCCGGCGGGGTGTGGGGATACTCACAATCCCCGGCTGAGTGCCGCTACGTTGGAGTTTAACCCCGGTGGACGAGAGGGTCGCCTCCCTACGCCTTCGGGTTATGGGGGGGAAAACTCTGACTGTTGTTGGTGCGTATGCACCGAACAGCAGTTCAGAGTATTCGGCCTTCTTGGAGAGCCTGAATGGAGTCCTGCATGGGGGCTCCAGTAGGGGACTCCATAGTTCTCCTGGAGACTTCAACGCGCACGTGGGCAACGATGGAGACACCTGGAGAGGCGTGATTGGGAGGAATGGCCGCCCTGATCTAAACCCGATGTGGTCGGTTGTTACTGGACTTCTGTGCTAGTCATGGACTGTCCATAACAAACACCATGTTCGAACATAAGGATGCTCATAAGTGTACGTGGTACCAGAGCACCCTAGGCCGAAGGTCGATGATCGATTTTGTTATCGTATCGTCTTGATCTGAGGCCGCATGTTTTGGACACTCGGGTGAAGAGAGGGGCGGAGCTGTCAACTGATCACCATCTGGTGGTGAGTTGGGTCAGAGGGTGGGGGAAGACTCTGGACAGACCGGTAAACCCAAACGGGTAGTGCGGGTGAACTGGGAACGTCTGGAGGAGGCCTCTGTCCGAGAGACCTTCAACTCACACCTCCGGCGGAGCTTTTCTGGCATTCCTGTGGAGGTTGGGGGCATTGAACCCGAGTGGGC
>CAKAOJ020001749.1:20000-21202 GCA_916701645.2 Sebastolobus alascanus | reverse complement strand
TAATCCAACATTTAAAAAAAAAAAAAAAAATATACATTATTCACACTTTTTTTTTTCTTTTTTTTTTTTTTACATTTTTCAGACTTTTTTGGGAAATTTTTTGGTATTAGTCAGACTATTTTTGGGACATTTTTCCAACTTTTTTTTTTTTTTTACGTTTATGGGACATTTTTCACTTTTTTTTTTTTTTTACTTGTTTTTGACATTTTTCAAATTTTCTTTCGACATTATTCAAACTTTTTTTTTTACATTTTTCAAACCTTTTTGGGGACATTTTTGGAATTTTTTTTTTTTTTTTTCATTTTTCAGACTTTTTTTTTTTGACATTATCAGTCATCAGTCAGTCAGTCATCTTCAACCGCTTATCCGGGGTCGGGTCGCGGGGGCAACAGCTCCAGCAGGGAGCCCCAAACTTCCCTTTCCCGGGCCACATTAACCAGCTCTGACTAGGGGATCCCGAGGCGTTCCCAGGCCAGTGTGGAGATACAGGGTGCTTCTCAATTCCACATTTTTCGCCTCCTCGACTCCTCGATCCTCGATCCTCCGGCTGTGACCCGGAAATCGATCTCAGCCCTCCATCTTGAAGGACGTCCCAATTCCTAAAATGCGTCTGGAGGAGCGAGGATCGAGGATCGAGGAGGCTTGCCGGAGGAGCTATGATCGAGGATACACCAGTGTATCCTCCACGGAAGTTGTTTACCGACCGACACGCCCCCTTATTGGATATCGTTTATTGATTGGACGCTGCGCCGATCGGACTGATCTGATACACGTCAACATCACTGAGTTTTATACCGGAGTGAAGACAGATCACAGATTAAACGTTTTATAGTTTAGTTGTCTTCTGAATCCCCCTCTAGTTATAATCTGTGTTAACTGTAGGTGTGAACAACAAACGGACCATGTTGATGGTAAAGTGTTCCAGCAGCAGAAGGACCTGCAGTATATCTTTTTTACACCCCGCAGGTGAAGGAGCCTGTTACTGAAAGAGCTTTATAAAAGCTGACAACCAACGGACCTCAAACAACTTTCTTCGTTTATTAGAAAGAGTTTTCTTTTCATGATCTGTTAGTTCCTCCATTAACTTTTATTAAGGATACAGTTAAAGTCAGAGAGAGAAGGAGGGTCTGTATTTTACACCTTTTACATAATTTATCATCATTTCCATTCAGTCACATGTGAGACTGATTATTCCTGAGCGT
>CAKAOJ020001749.1:0-15000 GCA_916701645.2 Sebastolobus alascanus | reverse complement strand
ATTTATTTTTTTTTTTTTATTAATATCTTTTATGTTTCGTTTTCATTTCTTAGTTTTAGTTTAATGTTGTGGTATTTTTTTATTATTATTTTTTTATTATTTTTTTTTTTTTTATTAATATATTTTATGGTTTCGTTTTCATTTCTTAGTTTTAGTTTAATGTTATGGTATATTTTTTTTTATTATTTTTTTTTTATTTTTTTTTTTTTTTATTAATATCTTTTATGGTTTCGTTTTCATTTCTTAGTTTTAGTTTAATGTTTTGGTATTTTTTTATTATTTTTTTTTTTATTTTTTTTTTAATTAATATCTTTTATGGTTTCGTTTTCATTTCTTAGTTTTAGTTTAATGTTGTGGTATATATTTTTTTTTTATAATAATATTTTTATTATTTTTTTTTTTTATTAATATCTTTTATGGTTTCGTTTTCATTTCTTAGTTTTAGTTTAATGTTGTGGTATATTTTTTTTTTTATAATAATATTTTTATTATTTTTTTTTTATTTTTTTTTTTTTTATTAATATCTTTTATGGTTTCGTTTTCATTTCTTTGTTTTAGTTTAATGTTGTGGTATATTTTTTTTTTTATAATAATATTTTTATTATTTTTTTTTTTATTAATATCTTTTATGGTTTCGTTTTCATTTCTTAGTTTGTAGTTTAATGTTGTGGTATTTTTTTTTTTTTATATAATTTTTTATTATTTTTTTTTTTATTAATATCTTTTATGGTTTCGTTTTCATTTCTTAGTTTTAGTTTAATGTCTGTGGTATTTTTTTTATTATTTTTTTTTATTATTTTTTTTTTTTTATTAATATCTTTTATGGTTTCGTTTTCATTTCTTAGTTTTAGTTTAATGTTGTGGTATTATTTTTTTTTTATATATTTTTTTATTATTTTTTTTTTTTATTAATATCTTTTATGGTTTCGTTTTCATTTCTTAGTTTTAGTTTAATGTTGTGGTATTTTTTTTTATTATTTTTTTTTTTTATTTTTTTTTTTTTTATTAATATCTTTTATGGTTTCGTTTTCATTTCTTAGTTTTAGTTTAATGTTGTGGTATATTTTTTTTTTATTATTTTTTTTATTATTTTTTTTTTATTATATCTTTTATGGTTTCGTTTTCATTTCTTAGTTTTAGTTTAATGTTGTGGTATTTTTATTTTTTTATTATTTTTTTTTATTAATATGTTTATGGTTTCGTTTTCATTTCTTAGTTTTCGTTTAATGTTGTGGTATTTTTTTTTATTATTTTTTTTTTATTTTTTTTTTTATTATATCTTTTATGTTTCGTTTTCATTTCTTAGTTTTAGTTTAATGTTGTGGTATTTTTTTATTATTATTTTTTATTATTTTTTTTTTTTTTATTAATATCTTTTATGGTTTCGTTTTCATTTCTTAGTTTTAGTTTAATGTTGTGGTATTTTTTTTTATTATTTTTTTTTCATTTATTTTTTTTTATTAATATGTTTTATGGTTTCGTTTTCATTTCTTAGTTTTAGTTTAATGTTATGGTATTTTTTTTTTTTATTTTATTTTTTATTTATTTTTTTTTTTTATTAATATCTTTTATGTTTCGTTTTCATTTCTTAGTTTTAGTTTAATGTTGTGGTATTTTTTTATTATTATTTTTTTATTATTTTTTTTTTTTTATTAATATCTTTTATGGTTTCGTTTTCATTTCTTAGTTTTAGTTTAATGTTATGGTATTTTTTTTTATTATTTTTTTATTATTTTTTTTTTTATTAATATCTTTTATGGTTTCGTTTTCATTTCTTAGTTTTAGTTTAATGTTTTGGTATTTTTTTATTATTTTTTTTTTTATTTTTTTTTTAATTAATATCTTTTATGGTTTCGTTTTCATTTCTTAGTTTTAGTTTAATGTTGTGGTATTTTTTTTTATTATTTTTTTTTCATTTATTTTTTTTTATTAATATGTTTTATGGTTTCGTTTTCATTTCTTAGTTTTAGTTTAATGTTGTGGTATTTTTTTTTTATTATTTTTTTTTTTTTTTTTTTTTATTAATATCTTTTATGGTTTCGTTTTCATTTCTTAGTTTTAGTTTAATGTTGTGGTATTTTTTTTTATTATTTTTTTTTTTTTTTTTTTTTTATTAATATCTTTTATGGTTTCGTTTTCATTTCTTAGTTTTAGTTTAATGTTGTGGTATTTTTTTTTTTATTATTTTTTTTATTATTTTTTTTTTTATTAATATCTTTTATGGTTTCGTTTTCATTTCTTATTTTTAGTTTAATGTTATGGTATTTTTTTTTATTATTTTTTTTTTTTTTTTTTTTTTTTTATTAATATCTTTTATGGTTTCGTTTTCATTTCTTAGTTTTAGTTTAATGTTGTGGTATTTTTTTTTATTATTTTTTTTCATTTATTTTTTTTTATTAATATGTTTTATGGTTTCGTTTTCATTTCTTCGATTTAAGTTAATGCTGTGGTATTTTTTTTTTTTATTTTATTTTTTTTTATTAATATATTTTATGGGTTCGTTTTCATTTCTTAGTTTTAGTTTAACGTTGTGGTATTTTTGTTAATTTTTATTTTTTATTTTTTTTTTTATTAATATATTTTATGGTTTCGTTTTCATTTCTTAGTTTTTAGTTTAATGTTGTGGTATTTTTTTTTTTTTTTTTTTTTATTATTTTTTTTTTTTTATTAATATCTTTTATGGTTTCGTTTTCATTTCTTAGTTTTAGTTTAATGTTGTGGTATTTTTTTATTATTATTTTTTTATTATTTTTTTTTTTTTATTAATATCTTTTATGGTTTCGTTTTCATTTCTTAGTTTTAGTTTAATGTTGTGGTATTTTTTTTTTATTATTTTTTTATTATTTTTTTTTTATTAATATCTTTTATGGTTTCGTTTTCATTTCTTAGTTTTAGTTTAATGTTGTGGTATTTTTTTTTATTATTTTTTTTTTATTTTTTTTTTTTTATTAATATCTTTTATGGTTTCGTTTTCATTTCTTAGTTTTAGTTTAATGTTGTGGTATTTTTTTTTATTATTTTTTTTTTATTTTTTTTTTTTTATTAATATCTTTTATGGTTTCGTTTTCATTTCTTAGTTTTAGTTTAATGTCATGGTATTTTTTTTTATTATTTTTTTTTTATTTTTTTTTTTTTTTATTAATATCTTTTATGGTTTCGTTTTCATTTCTTAGTTTTAGTTTAATGTTGTGGTATTTTTTTTTATTATTTTTTTTTATTATTTTTTTTTTTATTAATATCTTTTATGGTTTCGTTTTCATGTCTTAGTTTTAGTTTAATGTTGTGGTATTTTTTTTTTATTATTTTTTTATTATTTTTTTTTTTTTATTAATATCTTTTATGGTTTCGTTTTCATTTCTTAGTTTTAGTTTAATGTTGTGGTATTTATTTTTTTTTATTATTATTTTTTTATTATTTATTTTTTTTTATTAATATCTTTTATGGTTTCGTTTTCATTTCTTAGTTTTAGTTTAATGTTGTGGTATTTTTTTTTTATTTTTTTTTTTTATTATTTTTTTTTTTATTAATATCTTTTATGGTTTCGTTTTCATTTCTTAGTTTTAGTTTAATGTCATGGTATTTTTTTTTATTATTTTTTTTTTATTTTTTTTTTTTTTATTAATTTGTTTTATGGTTTATTTTTCATTTCTTAGTTTTTTTTTAATGTTGTTGTATTTTTTTTTTTTTTTTTTTTTTTTTTTTTTTTTTTTTTTATTAATATCTTTTATGGTTTCGTTTTCATTTCTTAGTTTTAGTTTAATGTTGTGGTATATTTTTTTTTTTTATAATAATATTTTTATTATTTTTTTTTTTATTAATATCTTTTATGGTTTCGTTTTCATTTCTTAGTTTTAGTTTAATGTTGTGGTATTTTTTTTTTTTTTTGTTATTTTTTTATTTATTTATTTTTTTTTATTAATATCTTTTATGTTTCGTTTTCATTTCTTAGTTTTAGTTTAATGTTGTGGTATATATTTTTTTTTTATAATAATATTTTTATTATTTTTTTTTTATTAATATCTTTTATGGTTTCGTTTTCATTTCTTAGTTTTAGTTTAATGTCATGGTATTTTTTTTTATTATTTTTTTTTTTATTTTTTTTTTTTTTTTATTAATATCTTTTATGGTTTCGTTTTCATTTCTTAGTTTTAGTTTAATGTTGTGGTATTTTTTTTTTTTATAATATATTTTTATTATTTTTTTTTTTATTAATATCTTTTATGGTTTCGTTTTCATTTCTTAGTTTTAGTTTAATGTTGTGGTATATATTTTTTTTTTATAATATTTTTATTATTTTCATTTATTTTTTTTTATTAATATCTTTTATGGTTTCGTTTTCATTTCTTAGTTTTAGTTTAATGTTATGGTATTTTTTTTTATTATTTTTTTTTTTTTATTAATATCTTTTATGTTTCGTTTTCATTTCTTAGTTTTAGTTTAATGTTGTGGTATTTTTTTATTATTATTTTTTTATTATTTTTTTTTTTTTTATTAATATCTTTTATGGTTTCGTTTTCATTTCTTAGTTTTAGTTTAATGTTGTGGTATTTTTTTTTATTATTTTTTTTTCATTTATTTTTTTTTATTAATATGTTTTATGGTTTCGTTTTCATTTCTTAGTTTTAGTTTAATGTTGTGGTATATTTTTTTTTTTATAATAATATTTTTATTATTTTTTTTTTATTAATATCTTTTATGGTTTCGTTTTCATTTCTTAGTTTTAGTTTAATGTTGTGGTATTTTTTTTTTATTATTTTTTTATTTATTTTTTTTTTTTATTAATATCTTTTATGGTTTCGTTTTAATTTCTTAGTTTTAGTTTAATGTTGTGGTATTTTTTTTTTTTATAATAATATTTTTATTATTTTTTTTTTTATTAATATCTTTTATGGTTTCGTTTTCATTTCTTAGTTTTAGTTTAATGTTATGGTATTTTTTTTTATTATTTTTTTTTTATTTTTTTTTTTTTTTATTAATATCTTTTATGGTTTCGTTTTCATTTCTTAGTTTTAGTTTAATGTTGTGGTATATATTTTTTTTTTATAATAATATTTTTATTATTTTTTTTTTTATTAATATCTTTTATGGTTTCGTTTTCATTTCTTAGTTTTAGTTTAATGTTGTGGTATATTTTTTTTTATAATATTTTTTATTATTTTTTTTTTTATTAATATCTTTTATGGTTTCGTTTTCATTTCTTAGTTTTAGTTTAATGTTGTGGTATTTTTTTTATTATTTTTTTTTTTATTTTTTTTTTAATTAATATCTTTTATGGTTTCGTTTTCATTTCTTAGTTTTTGTTTAATGTTGTGGTATTTTTTTTTATTATTTTTTTATAATTTTTTTTTTTTATTAATATCTTTTATGGTTTCGTTTTCATTTCTTAGTTTTAGTTTAATGTTGTGGTATTTTTTTTTTATTATTTTTTTATTATTTTTTTTTTTTATTAATATCTTTTATGGTTTCGTTTTCATTTCTTAGTTTTAGTTTAATGTTGTGGTATATTTTTTTTTTATAATATTTTTTTATTTTTTTTTTTTATTAATATCTTTTATGGTTTCGTTTTCATTTCTTAGTTTTAGTTTAATGTTGTGGTATTTTTTTTTTATTATTTTTTTTATTATTTTTTTTTATTAATATCTTTTATGGTTTCGTTTTCATTTCTTAGTTTTAGTTTAATGTTGTGGTATTTTTTTTTATTATTTTTTTATTTATTTTTTTTTTATTAATATCTTTTATGGTTTCGTTTTCATTTCTTAGTTTTAGTTTAATGTTGTGGTATTTTTTTTTTATTATTTTTTTATTATTTTTTTTTTTTATTAATATCTTTTATGGTTTCGTTTTCATTTCTTAGTTTTAGTTTAATGTTGTGGTATTTTTTTTTTATTATTTTTTTATTATTTTTTTTTTTATTAATATCTTTTATGGTTTCGTTTTCATTTCTTAGTTTTAGTTTAATGTTGTGGTATTTTTTTTTATTATTTTTTTTTTATTTTTTTTTTTTATTAATATCTTTTATGGTTTCGTTTTCATTTCTTAGTTTTAGTTTAATGTTGTGGTCTTTTTTTTATTATTTTTTTTTTATTTTTTTTTTATTAATATCTTTTATGGTTTCGTTTTCATTTCTTAGTTTTAGTTTAATGTTGTGGTATTTTTTTTATTATTATTTTTTATTATTTTTTTTTTTTTATTAATATCTTTTATGGTTTCGTTTTCATTTCTTAGTTTTAGTTTAATGTTGTGGTATTTTTTTTTATTATTTTTTTTTCATTTATTTTTTTTTATTAATATCTTTTATGGTTTCGTTTTCATTTCTTAGTTTTAGTTTAATGTTGTGGTATTTTTTTTTTATTATTTTTTTATTTATTTTTTTTTTTTTATTAATATCTTTTATGGTTTCGTTTTCATTTCTTAGTTTTAGTTTAATGTTGTGGTATTTTTTTTTATTATTTTTTTTTATTTTTTTTTTTTTATTAATATCTTTTATGGTTTCGTTTTCATTTCTTAGTTTTAGTTTAATGTTGTGGTATTTTTTTTTTATTATTTTTTTTTTTATTATTATTTTTATTATGGTTTCGTTTTCATTTCTTAGTTTTAGTTTAATGTTGTGGTATTTTTTTTTTATTATTTTTTTATTATTTTTTTTTTATTAATATCTTTTATGGTTTCGTTTTCATTTCTTAGTTTTAGTTTAATGTTGTGGTATTTTTTTTTTATTATTTTTTATTATTTTTTTTTTTTTATTAATATCTTTTATGGTTTCGTTTTCATTTCTTAGTTTTAGTTTAATGTTGTGGTATTTTTTTTTTATTATTTTTTTTTATTTATTTTTTTTTTATTAATATCTTTTATGTTTCGTTTTCATTTCTTAGTTTTAGTTTAATGTTGTGGTATTTTTTTTTATTATTTTTTTATTATTTTTTTTTTTTTTATTAATATATTTTATTGTTTCGTTTTAATTTATTATTTTTAGTTTAATTTTTTTTTATTTTTTTTTTATTATTTTTTTATTTTTTTTTTTTTTTATTAATATCTTTTATGGTTTCGTTTTCATTTCTTAGTTTTAGTTTAATGTTGTGGTATATATTTTTTTTTTATAATAATATTTTTATTATTTTTTTTTTTATTTTTTTTTTTTTTTATTAATATCTTTTATTGTTTCGTTTTCATTTCTTAGTTTTAGTTTAATGTTGTGGTATATTTTTTTTTTTTATAATAATATTTTTATTATTTTTTTTTATTAATATCTTTTATGGTTTCGTTTTCATTTCTTAGTTTGTAGTTTAATGTTGTTGTATTTTTTTTTTTTTTTTTTATTTTTATATTTATTTTTTTTTTTTTATTAATATCTTTTATGTTTCGTTTTCATTTCTTAGTTTTAGTTTAATGTTGTGGTATTTTTTTATTATTATTTTTTTATTATTTTTTTTTTTTTTATTAATATCTTTTATGGTTTCGTTTTCATTTCTTAGTTTTAGTTTAATGTTGTGGTATATATTTTTTTTTTATAATAATATTTTTATTATTTTTTTTTTATTAATATCTTTTATGGTTTCGTTTTCATTTCTTAGTTTTAGTTTAATGTCATGGTATTTTTTTTTATTATTTTTTTTTTTATTTTTTTTTTTTTTTATTAATATCTTTTATGGTTTCGTTTTCATTTCTTAGTTTTAGTTTAATGTTGTGGTATATATTTTTTTTTTATAATAATATTTTTATTATTTTTTTTTTTATTAATATCTTTTATGGTTTCGTTTTCATTTCTTAGTTTTAGTTTAATGTTGTGGTATATATTTTTTTTTTATAATAATATTTTTATTATTTTTTTCATTTATTTTTTTTTATTAATATGTTTTATGGTTTCGTTTTCATTTCTTAGTTTTCGTTTAATGTTGTGGTATTTTTTTTATTATTTTTTTTTTTATTTTTTTTTTATTTATATCTTTTATGTTTCGTTTTCATTTCTTAGTTTTAGTTTAATGTTGTGGTATTTTTTTATTATTATTTTTTTATTATTTTTTTTTTTTTATTAATATCTTTTATGGTTTCGTTTTCATTTCTTAGTTTTAGTTTAATGTTGTGGTATTTTTTTTTATTATTTTTTTTTCATTTATTTTTTTTTATTAATATGTTTTATGGTTTCGTTTTCATTTCTTAGTTTTAGTTTAATGTTGTGGTATTTTTTTTTTTTTTTGTTATTTTTTTATTTATTTTTTTTTTTTTATTAATATCTTTTATGTTTCGTTTTCATTTCTTAGTTTTAGTTTAATGTTGTGGTATTTTTTTATTATTATTTTTTTATTATTTTTTTTTTTTTTATTAATATCTTTTATGGTTTCGTTTTCATTTCTTAGTTTTAGTTTAATGTTGTGGTATATATTTTTTTTTTATAATAATATTTTTATTATTTTTTTTTTATTAATATCTTTTATGGTTTCGTTTTCATTTCTTAGTTTTAGTTTAATGTCATGGTATTTTTTTTTATTATTTTTTTTATTATTTTTTTTTTTTTTATTAATATCTTTTATGGTTTCGTTTTCATTTCTTAGTTTTAGTTTAATGTTGTGGTATTTTTTTTTATTATTTTTTTTTCATTTATTTTTTTTTATTAATATGTTTTATGGTTTCATTTTCATTTCTTAGTTTTAGTTTAATGTTAAGGTATTTTTTTTTATTATTTTTTTTTTTATTTTTTTTTTTTTTTATTAATATCTTTTATGGTTTCGTTTTCATTTCTTAGTTTTAGTTTAATGTTGTGGTATATATTTTTTTTTTATAATAATATTTTTATTATTTTTTTTTTTTATTAATATCTTTTATGGTTTCGTTTTCATGTCTTAGTTTTAGTTTAATGTTGTGGTATTTATTTTTTTATTATTTTTTTTTTTTTTATTAATATCTTTTATGGTTTCGTTTTCATTTCTTAGTTTTAGTTTAATGTTGTGGTATTTTTTTTTATTTTTTTCATTTTTTATTTATATCTTTTATGGTTTCGTTTCCATTTCTTAGTTTTTAGTTTAATGTTGTGGTATTTTTTTTTTTTTTTTTATTAATATCTTTTATGGTTTCGTTTTCATTTCTTAGTTTTAGTTTAATGTTGTGGTATTTTTTTTTATTATTTTTTTTTCATTTATTTTTTTTTATTAATATGTTTTATGGTTTCGTTTTCATTTCTTAGTTTTAGTTTAATGTTGTGGTATTTTTTTTTATTATTTTTTTTTTTATTTTTTTTTTATTTATATCTTTTATGTTTCGTTTTCATTTCTTAGTTTTAGTTTAATGTTGTGGTATTTTTTTTTATTATTTTTTTATTATTTTTTTTTTTTATTAATATCTTTTATGGTTTCGTTTTCATTTCTTAGTTTTAGTTTAATGTTGTGGTATTTTTTTTTTTATTATTTTTTTATTATTTTTTTTTTATTAATATCTTTTATGGTTTCGTTTTCATTTCTTAGTTTTAGTTTAATGTTGTGGTATTTTTTTTTATTATTTTTTTATTATTTTTTTTTTTTTATTAATATCTTTTATGGTTTCGTTTTCATTTCTTAGTTTTAGTTTAATGTTGTGGTATTTTTTTATTATTATTTTTTTATTATTTTTTTTTTTTTTATTAATATCTTTTATGGTTTCGTTTTCATGTCTTAGTTTTAGTTTAATGTTGTGGTATTTTTTTTTTATTATTTTTTTTTTTTTTTTTTTATTAATATCTTTTATGGTTTCGTTTTCATGTCTTAGTTTTAGTTTAATGTTGTGGTATTTTTTTTTATTATTTTTTTTTCATTTATTTTTTTTTATTAATATGTTTTATGGTTTCGTTTTCATTTCTTAGTTTTAGTTTAATGTTGTGGTATTTTTTTTTATTATTTTTTTTTTTTTTTTATTAATATCTTTTATGGTTTCGTTTTCATTTCTTAGTTTTCGTTTAATGTTGTGGTATTTTTTTTATTATTTTTTTTTTATTTATATCTTTTATGTTTCGTTTTCATTTCTTAGTTTTAGTTTAATGTTGTGGTATTTTTTTTTATTATTTTTTTTTCATTTATTTTTTTTTATTAATATGTTTTATGGTTTCGTTTTCATTTCTTAGTTTTAGTTTAATGTTAAGGTATTTTTTTTTATTATTTTTTTTTTTATTTTTTTTTTTTTATTAATATCTTTTATGGTTTCGTTTTCATTTCTTAGTTTTAGTTTAATGTTGTGGTATATATTTTTTTTTTATAATAATATTTTTATTATTTTTTTTTTATTAATATCTTTTATGGTTTCGTTTTCATTTCTTAGTTTTAGTTTAATGTCATGGTATTTTTTTTTATTATTTTTTTTTTTTTTTATTAATATCTTTTATGGTTTCGTTTTCATTTCTTAGTTTTAGTTTAATGTTGTGGTATTTTTTTTTTTTTTTGTTATTTTTATATTTATTTTTTTTTTTTTATTAATATCTTTTATGTTTCGTTTTCATTTCTTAGTTTTAGTTTAATGTTGTGGTATTTTTTTTTTTTTGTTATTTTTATATTTATTTTTTTTTTATTAATATCTTTTATGTTTCGTTTTCATTTCTTAGTTTTAGTTTAATGTTGTGGTATTTTTTTATTATTATTTTTTTATTATTTTTTTTTTTTTATTAATATCTTTTATGGTTTCGTTTTCATTTCTTAGTTTTAGTTTAATGTTGTGGTATTTTTTTATTATTATTTTTTTATTATTTTTTTTTTTTTATTAATATCTTTTATGGTTTCGTTTTCATTTCTTAGTTTTAGTTTAATGTTGTGGTATATATTTTTTTTTTATAATAATATTTTTATTATTTTTTTTTTATTAATATCTTTTATGGTTTCGTTTTCATTTCTTAGTTTTAGTTTAATGTCATGGTATTTTTTTTTATTATTTTTTTTTTTTTTTTATTAATATCTTTTATGGTTTCGTTTTCATTTCTTAGTTTTAGTTTAATTTTGTGGTATTTTTTTTTTTTTTTGTTATTTTTATATTTATTTTTTTTTTTTTTATTAATATCTTTTATGTTTCGTTTTCATTTCTTAGTTTTAGTTTAATGTTGTGGTATTTTTTTTTTATTATTTTTTTATTATTTTTTTTTTTTTATTAATATCTTTTATGGTTTCGTTTTCATTTCTTAGTTTTAGTTTAATGTTGTGGTATTTTTTTTATTATTATTTTTTATTATTTTTTTTTTTTATTAATATCTTTTATGGTTTCGTTTTCATTTCTTAGTTTTAGTTTAATGTTGTGGTATTTTTTTTTTATTATTTTTTTTATTATTTTTTTTTTATTAATATCTTTTATGGTTTCGTTTTCATTTCTTAGTTTTAGTTTAATGTTGTGGTATTTTTTTTTATTATTTTTTTTTTATTTTTTTTTTTTTTTTAATATCTTTTATGGTTTCGTTTTCATTTCTTAGTTTTAGTTTAATGTTGTGGTATTTTTTTTTTATTATTTATTTTTTTTTTTTTTTATTAATATCTTTTATGGTTTCGTTTTCATTTCTTAGTTTTAGTTTAATGTTGTGGTATTTTTTTTTATTATTTTTTATTTATTTTTTTTTTTTATTAATATCTTTTATGGTTTCGTTTTCATTTCTTAGTTTTAGTTTAATGTTGTGGTATTTTTTTTTATTATTTTTTTATTATTTTTTTTTATTAATATCTTTTATGGTTTCGTTTTCATTTCTTAGTTTTAGTTTAATGTTGTGGTATTTTTTTTTTATTATTTTTTTATTATTTTTTTTTTATTAATATCTTTTATGGTTTCGTTTTCATTTCTTAGTTTTAGTTTAATGTTGTGGTATTTTTTTTTATTATTTTTTTTTATTTTTTTTTTTATTAATATCTTTTATGGTTTCGTTTTCATTTCTTAGTTTTAGTTTAATGTTGTGGTATTTTTTTTTATTATTTTTTTATTATTTTTTTTTATTAATATCTTTTATGGTTTCGTTTTCATTTCTTAGTTTTAGTTTAATGTTGTGGTATTTTTTTTTATTATTTTTTTTTATTTTTTTTTTTTATTAATATCTTTTATGGTTTCGTTTTCATTTCTTAGTTTTAGTTTAATGTTATGGTATTTTTTTTTATTATTTTTTTTTTTTTATTAATATCTTTTATGTTTCGTTTTCATTTCTTAGTTTTAGTTTAATGTTGTGGTATTTTTTTATTATTATTTTTTTATTATTTTTTTTTTTTTTATTAATATCTTTTATGGTTTCGTTTTCATTTCTTAGTTTTAGTTTAATGTTGTGGTATTTTTTTTTATTATTTTTTTTTCATTTATTTTTTTTTATTAATATGTTTTATGGTTTCGTTTTCATTTCTTAGTTTTAGTTTAATGTTGTGGTATTTTTTTTTTTTATTATTTTTTTATTTATTTTTTTTTTTATTAATATATTTTATGGTTTCGTTTTCATTTCTTAGTTTTAGTTTAATGTTGTGGTATTTTTTTTATTATTATTTTTTTATTATTTTTTTTTTTTTATTAATATCTTTTATGGTTTCGTTTTCATTTCTTAGTTTTAGTTTAATGTTGTGGTATATTTTTTTTTATTATTTTTTTTTATTATTTTTTTTTATTAATATCTTTTATGGTTTCGTTTTCATTTCTTAGTTTTAGTTTAATGTTGTGGTATTTTTTTTTATTATTTTTTTTTTATTTTTTTTTTTTATTAATATCTTTTATGGTTTCGTTTTCATTTCTTAGTTTTAGTTTAATGTTGTGGTATTTTTTTTTATTATTTTTTTTCATTTATTTTTTTTTTATTAATATGTTTTATGGTTTCGTTTTCATTTCTTAGTTTTAGTTTAATGTTGTGGTATTTTTTTTTATTATTTTTTTTTTTTTTTTTTTTTTTTTATTAATATCTTTTATGGTTTCGTTTTCATTTCTTAGTTTTAGTTTAATGTTGTGGTATATATTTTTTTTTTATAATAATATTTTTATTATTTTTTTTTTTATTAATATCTTTTATGGTTTCGTTTTCATTTCTTAGTTTTAGTTTAATGTTGTGGTATTTTTTTTTATTATTTTTTTTTTTATTTTTTTTTTTTTTTATTAATATCTTTTATGGTTTCGTTTTCATTTCTTAGTTTTAGTTTAATGTTGTGGTATTTTTTTTATTATTTTTTTTTTATTATTTTTTTTTTTTTTATTAATATCTTTTATGGTTTCGTTTTCATTTCTTAGTTTTAGTTTAATGTTGTGGTATTTTTTTTTTATTATTTTTTTATTATTTTTTTTTTTATTAATATGTTTTATGGTTTCGTTTTCATTTCTTAGTTTTAGTTTAATGTTGTGGTATTTTTTTTTATTATTTTTTTTTATTTATTTTTTTTTATTAATATCTTTTATGGTTTCGTTTTCATTTCTTAGTTTTAGTTTAATGTTGTGGTTTTTTTTTTTATTATTTTTTTTTTATTTTTTTTATTAATATCTTTTATGGTTTCGTTTTCATTTCTTAGTTTTAGTTTAATGTTGTGGTATTTTTTTTATTATTTTTTTTTTTTTTTTATTAATATATTTTATTGTTTCGTTTTCATGTCTTAGTTTTATTTTAATGTTGTGGTATTTTTTTTTATTATTTTTTTTATTTATTTTTTTTTTATTAATATCTTTTATGGTTTCGTTTTCATTTCTTAGTTTTAGTTTAATGTTGTGGTATTTTTTTTTATTATTTTTTTTTTTATTTTTTTTTTTTTTTATTAATATCTTTTATGGTTTCGTTTTCATTTCTTAGTTTTAGTTTAATGTTGTGGTATTTTTTTATTATTATTTTTTATTATTTTTTTTTTTTATTAATATCTTTTATGGTTTCGTTTTCATTTCTTAGTTTTAGTTTAATGTTGTGGTATTTTTTTTTTATTATTTTTTTTTTTTTTTTTTTATTAATATCTTTTATTTTTTATTTTTCATTTATTATTTTTATTTTAATGTTGTGGTATTTTTTTTAATTATTTTTTTTTATTTATTTTTTTTTTATTAATATCTTTTATGGTTTCGTTTTCATTTCTTAGTTTTAGTTTAATGTTGTGGTATTTTTTTTTTTATTATTTTTTTATTTATTTTTTTTTTATTAATATCTTTTATGGTTTCGTTTTCATTTCTTAGTTTTAGTTTAATGTTGTGGTATTTTTTTTTATTATTTTTTTATTATTTTTTTTTTTTTATTAATATCTTTTATGGTTTCGTTTTCATTTCTTAGTTTTAGTTTAATGTTGTGGTATTTTTTTTTATTATTTTTTTTTATTTTTTTTTTTTTATTAATATCTTTTATGGTTTCGTTTTCATTTCTTAGTTTTAGTTTAATGTTGTGGTATATTTTTTTTTTATAATAATATTTTTATTATTTTTTTTTTTATTAATATCTTTTATGGTTTCGTTTTCATTTCTTAGTTTTATTTTAATGTTGTGGTATTTTTTTTTATTATTTTTTTTTTTTTTTTATTAATATATTTTATGGTTTCGTTTTCATTTCTTATTTTTATTTTAATGTTGTGGTATTTTTTTTTTTTATTATTTTTATATTTATTTTTTTTTTTTATTAATATCTTTTATGGTTTCGTTTTCATTTCTTAGTTTTAGTTTAATGTTGTGGTATTTTTTTTTTTATTATTTTTTTATTATTTTTTTTTTTTATTAATATCTTTTATGTTTCGTTTTCATTTCTTAGTTTTAGTTTAATGTTGTGGTATTTTTTTATTATTATTTTTTTATTATTTTTTTTTTTTTATTAATATCTTTTATGGTTTCGTTTTCATTTCTTAGTTTTAGTTTAATGTCATGGTATTTTTTTTTATTATTTTTTTTTTATTTTTTTTTTTTTTATTAATATCTTTTATGGTTTCGTTTTCATTTCTTAGTTTTAGTTTAATGTTGTGGTATATTTTTTTTTATAATATTTTTTTATTATTTTTTTTTTATTAATATCTTTTATGGTTTCGTTTTCATTTCTTAGTTTTAGTTTAATGTTGTGGTATTTTTTTTTATTATTTTTTTTTTTTT
>CAKAOJ020001748.1:0-29994 GCA_916701645.2 Sebastolobus alascanus | reverse complement strand
AAATTTTATGGTCATGGTATGGTATGTCGAAAGTTTTCATGAAAAAAGTCATATTATAGTATGTAGATCAATTTTGTGAAAAATGTCATAGTATAGTATGGCTAAAAAGTATATGAAAAAAAGTCATAGTATAAGAATGTCGAACATTTTCGTGAAAAAAAGTCATATTATAGTATGTCGAAAATTTTATGAAAAAAAAGTCATAGTATAGTATGTCGAAAATTTTCATGAAAAAATGTCATAGTATAGTATGGCTAAAAATGATATGAAAAAAAGTGAAAGTATAGTATGTCAAAATTTCATGAAAAAAGTCATAGTATAGTATGTCGAAAATTTTCATGAAAAAAGTCATGGTATAGTATGTCAAAAATGTTATTAAAAAAGTCATAGTATAGTATGTCGATAAATGTTATATAAAAAGGTCATAGTATAGTATGTCGATAACTTTATAAAAAACGTCATAGTATAGTATGTCGAAAATTTTCATGAAAAAAGTCATAGTATAGTATGTCGAAAATTTTCATGAAAAAAAAGTCATAATATAGTATGTCGAAAATGTTCATGAAAAAAAAGTCATAGTATAGTATGTCGAAAATTTTATAAAAAAAGTTATAGTATAGTATGTCGAAAAATTTCATAAAAAAAGTCATGGTATAGTATGTCGATAAATTTAATAAAAAAAGTCATAGTATAGTATGTCAAAAATGTCATTAAAAAATTCATAGTATAGTATGTCGATAAATGTTATATAAAAAGGTCATAGTATAGTATGTCGATAAACTTTATAAAAAACGTCATAGTATAGTATCTCGAAAAATTTGATGAAAAAAGTAATAGTATAGTATGTCGAAAATTTTCATGAAAAAAAAATCATAGTATAGTATGTAGATTTTTTTATGAAAAAAAGTCATAGTATAGTATGTAGAAAAATTTCATGAAAAAAGTCATGGTATAGTATGTCCATAAATTTTATGAAAAAAAGACATAGTATAGTATATCAAAAATGTTATTAAAAAAGTCATAGTATAGTATGTCGATAAATGTTATAAAAAACGTCATAGTATAGTATGTAGAAAATTTAATGAAAAAAAGAATACTATAGTATGTTGAAAATTTAATGAAAAAAAAGTCATAGTATAATATGTTAAAAAATTTCATGAAAAAAGTCATAGTATAGCATGTCGATAAATGTTATGAAAAAAAGTATACTATAGTATGTCGAAAATTTAATGAAAAAAAGTCATAGATAGTATGTTGACAATTTTATGAAAAAAAGTCATGGTATGGTATGTCGAAAGTTTTCGTGAAAAAAAGTCATAGTATAGTATGTCGAAAATTTTCATGAAAAAATGTCATAGTATATTATGGCTAAAAATGATATGAAAAAAAGTCATAGTATAGTATGTCGAACATTTTCATGAAAAAAGTCATAGTATAGTATGGCTAAAAAGTATATGAAAAAAAAGTCATAGTATAAGAATGTCAAAAATTTTCCTGAAAAAAAGTCATAGTATAGTTTGTCGAAAATTTTATGAAAAAAAGTCATGGTATAGTATGTCGAAAATTTTATGAAAAAAAGTCATAGTTTAGTATGTCATAAATTTTATGAAAAAAAGTCATAGTATATTATGTCGAAAATTTTATGAAAAAAAGTCATAGTATAGTATGTCGAAAATTTTATGGAAAAAAGTCATGGTATAGTGTGTCGAAAGTTTTCATGAAAAAAAAGTCATAGTATAGTATGTTGAAAATTTTATGAAAAAAGTCATGGTATAGTATGTCGATAAATTTAATGAAAAAAGTCATTGTATAGTATGTCAAAAATTTTATTAAAAAGTCATAGTATAGTATGTCGATAAATGTTATATAAAAAGTCATAGTATAGTGTGTCAAAAAATGTCATGAAAAAAATCATAGTATAGTATGTCGAAAATTTTATGAAAAAAGAATACTATAGTATGTCGAAAATTTAATGAAAAAAAAGTCATAGTATAATATGTCGAAAAATTTTATTTAAGAAAAGTCATAGTATAGTATGTTGAAAAATGTATGAAAAAAAGGCAAAGTATAGTATGTTGAAAAATTTCATGAAAAAAGTAATAGTATAGCATGTCGAAAATTTAAGGAAAAAAATCATATTATAGTATGTCGATATTTTCATGAAAATAAAGTAATTGTGTATTATGTCGAAATTTTTTTGAAAAAAGTCATAGTATAGTATGTCGATAAACTTTATAAAAGAACGTCATAGTATAGTATGTTGAAAAATTTTATGAAAAAAGTCATAGTATAGTATGTCGATAAACTTTATAAAAAACGTCATAGTATAGTATGTCGATAAACTTTATGAAAAACGTCATAGTATAGTTTGTCGAAAAATTTAATGATAAAAATAATGTCATAGTATAGTATTTCGAAAATGTTTTGAAAAAAGTCCTAGTTTAGTATGTCGAAAATGTTATGAAAAAAGTCATAGTATAGTATGTCGATAAAATTTATAAAAAACGTCATAGTATAGTATGTCGAAAATGTTCATGAAAAAAGTCATGGTATAGTATGTCGATAAATTTAATGAAAAAAAAGTCATAGTATAGTATGTCGAAAATTTTATGAAAAAAAGTCATAGTATAGTATGTCACAAAATTTTATGAAAAGAGTCATATTTTAGAATGTCGATAAACTTTATAAAAAACGTCATAGTATAGTATGCGAAAATTTCATGAAAAAGTCAAAGTATAGTATGTCGAAAATTTTATGAAAAAAGTCATAGTATAGTATGTCGATAAACTTTATAAAAAACGTCATAGTATAGTATGTCGAAACTTTTCATGAAAAAAGTCATAGTATAGTATGTCGATAAATTTTATGAAAAAATGTCAAATTATAGTATGTCGAAAATGTTATGAAAAAAGTCATAGTATAGTATGTCGATAACTTTATAAAAAACGTCATAGTATAGTATCTCGAAAAATTTCATGAAAAAAGTAATAGTATAGTATGTCGAAAATTTTCATGAAAAAAAAATCATAGTATAGTATGTCGATATTTTTATGAAAAAAAGTCATAGTATAGCATGTCGATAAATGTTATGAAAAAAAGTATACTGTAGTATGTCGAAAATGTAATGAAAAAAGGTCATAGATAGTATGTCGACAATTTTATGAAAAAACGTCATAGTATAAGAATGTCGAACATTTTCGTGAAAAAAAGTCATATTATAGTATGTCGAAAATTTTATGAAAAAAAAGTCATAGTATAGTATGTCGAAAATTTTCATGAAAAAATGTCATAGTATAGTATGGCTAAAAATGATATGAAAAAAAGTGAAAGTATAGTATGTCAAAATTTCATGAAAAAAGTCATAGTATAGTATGTCGAAAATTTTCATGAAAAAAGTCATGGTATAGTATGTCAAAAATGTTATTAAAAAAGTCATAGTATAGTATGTCGATAAATGTTATATAAAAAGGTCATAGTATAGTATGTCGATAACTTTATAAAAAACGTCATAGTATAGTATGTCGAAAATTTTCATGAAAAAAGTCATAGTATAGTATGTCGAAAATTTTCATGAAAAAAAAGTCATAATATAGTATGTCGAAAATGTTCATGAAAAAAAAGTCATAGTATAGTATGTCGAAAATTTTATAAAAAAAGTTATAGTATAGTATGTCGAAAAATTTCATAAAAAAGTCATGGTATAGTATGTCGATAAATTTAATAAAAAAAAGTCATAGTATAGTATGTCAAAAATGTCATTAAAAAATTCATAGTATAGTATGTCGATAAATGTTATATAAAAAGGTCATAGTATAGTATGTCGATAAACTTTATAAAAAACGTCATAGTATAGTATCTCGAAAAATTTGATGAAAAAAGTAATAGTATAGTATGTCGAAAATTTTCATGAAAAAAAAATCATAGTATAGTATGTAGATTTTTTTATGAAAAAAAGTCATAGTATAGTATGTAGAAAAATTTCATGAAAAAAGTCATGGTATAGTATGTCCATAAATTTTATGAAAAAAAGACATAGTATAGTATATCAAAAATGTTATTAAAAAAGTCATAGTATAGTATGTCGATAAATGTTATAAAAAACGTCATAGTATAGTATGTAGAAAATTTAATGAAAAAAAGAATACTATAGTATGTTGAAAATTTAATGAAAAAAAAGTCATAGTATAATATGTTAAAAAATTTCATGAAAAAAGTCATAGTATAGCATGTCGATAAATGTTATGAAAAAAAGTATACTATAGTATGTCGAAAATTTAATGAAAAAAAGTCATAGATAGTATGTTGACAATTTTATGAAAAAAAGTCATGGTATGGTATGTCGAAAGTTTTCGTGAAAAAAAGTCATAGTATAGTATGTCGAAAATTTTCATGAAAAAATGTCATAGTATATTATGGCTAAAAATGATATGAAAAAAAGTCATAGTATAGTATGTCGAACATTTTATGAAAAAAAGTGAAAGTATAGTATTTCGAAAATTTTCATGAAAAAAGTCATAGTATAGTATGGCTAAAAAGTATATGAAAAAAAAGTCATAGTATAAGAATGTCAAAAATTTTCCTGAAAAAAAGTCATAGTATAGTTTGTCGAAAATTTTATGAAAAAAAGTCATGGTATAGTATGTCGAAAATTTTATGAAAAAAAGTCATAGTTTAGTATGTCATAAATTTTATGAAAAAAAGTCATAGTATATTATGTCGAAAATTTTATGAAAAAAAGTCATAGTATAGTATGTCGAAAATTTTATGGAAAAAAGTCATGGTATAGTGTGTTGAAAGTTTTCATGAAAAAAAAGTCATAGTATAGTATGTTGAAAATTTTATGAAAAAAGTCATGGTATAGTATGTCGATAAATTTAATGAAAAAAGTCATTGTATAGTATGTCAAAAATGTTATTAAAAAGTCATAGTATAGTATGTCGATAAATGTTATATAAAAAGTCATAGTATAGTATGTCGATAAATGTTATAAAAAACGTCATAGTTTAGTGTGTCAAAAAATGTCATGAAAAAAATCATAGTATAGTATGTCGAAAATTTTATGAAAAAAGAATACTATAGTATGTCGAAAATTTAATGAAAAAAAAGTCATAGTATAATATGTCGAAAAATTTTATTTAAGAAAAGTCATAGTATAGTATGTTGAAAAATGTATGAAAAAAAGGCAAAGTATAGTATGTTGAAAAATTTCATGAAAAAAGTCATAGTATAGCATGTCGAAAATTTAAGGAAAAAAGTCATATTATAGTATGTCGATATTTTCATGAAAATAAAGTAATTGTGTATTATGTCGAAATTTTTTTGAAAAAAGTCATAGTATAGTATGTCGATAAACTTTATAAAAGAACGTCATAGTATAGTATGTTGAAAAATTTTATGAAAAAAGTCATAGTATAGTATGTCGATAAACTTTATGAAAAAAGTCATAGTATAGTATGTCGATAAACTTTATGAAAAACGTCATAGTATAGTTTGTCGAAAAATTTAATGAAAAAAATTATAGTATAGTATGTCGAAAAATGTCCTGAAAAAGTCATAGTATAGTATGTCGAAAATTTTCATGAAAAAAAAGTCAAAGAATAGTATGTCGAAAATTTTAAGAAAAAAGTCATAGTATAGTATGTTAAAAAATGTAATGAAAAAAGTCATAGTATAGTATAGATAGATAGATAGATAGATAGTAACTTTATTGATCCCGAGGGAAGTTCAAGACATGCCAAAAATAGTATGTCAAAAATGTTATTAAAAAAGTCATAGTATATTATTACGATGAATGTTATATAAAAAGGTCATAGTATAGTATGTCGATGAACTTTATAGAAAAAATCATAGTATAGTATGTCGAAAATTTTATGAAAAAAAGAATACTATAGTATGTCGAAAATTTAATGAAAAAAAAGTCATAGTATAATATGTCGAAAAATTTTATTTAAGAAAAGTCATAGTATAGTATGTTGAAAAATGTATGAAAAAAAGGCAAAGTATAGTATGTTGAAAAATTTCATGAAAAAAGTCATAGTATAGCATGTCGAAAATTTAAGGAAAAAAGTCATATTATAGTATGTCGATATTTTCATGAAAATAAAGTAATTGTGTATTATGTCGAAATTTTTTTGAAAAAAGTCATAGTATAGTATGTCGATAAACTTTATGAAAGAACGTCATAGTATAGTATGTTGAAAAATTTTATGAAAAAAGTCATAGTATAGTATGTCGATAAACTTTATAAAAAACGTCATAGTATAGTATGTCAAATTTTATGAAAAAAGTCATAGTATAGTATGTCGATAAACTTTATGAAAAAAGTCATAGTATAGTATGTCGATAAACTTTATGAAAAACGTCATAGTATAGTTTGTCGAAAAATTTAATGAAAAAAATTATAGTATAGTATGTCGAAAAATGTCCTGAAAAAGTCATAGTATAGTATGTCGAAAATTTTCATGAAAAAAAAGTCAAAGAATAGTATGTCGAAAATTTTAAGAAAAAAGTCATAGTATAGTATGTTAAAAAATGTAATGAAAAAAGTCATAGTATAGTATAGATAGATAGATAGATAGATAGCAACTTTATTGATCCCGAGGGAAGTTCAAGACATGCCAAAAATAGTATGTCAAAAATTTTATTAAAAAAGTCATAGTATATTATTACGATGAATGTTATATAAAAAGGTCATAGTATAGTATGTCGATGAACTTTATAGAAAACGTCATAGTATAGTATGTCGAAAAATTTCATAAAAAAAGTCATAGTATAGTATGTCGATAAATGTTATAAAAAAAGTCATAGTATAGTATTACAAAAATTTTCATGAAAAAAATCATAGTATAGTATGTCGAAAATTTTATGAAAAAAAGTATACTATAGTATGTCAAATTTTATGAAAAAAAGTCATAGTATAGTATGTTGGAAATTTTCATGAAAAAAAAGTGATAGTATAGTATGTCGAAAAAAGTCATAGTATAGAATGTCAAAAATGTTCATGAAAAAAAAGTCCTAGTATAGTACGTCGAAAAATTTTATAAAAAAAAGTCATAGTATAGTATGTAGATCAATTTTGTGGAAAAAAAGTCACACTGGTATGTCGAAAATTTTATGAAAAAAGTCAGTGTACTATCTCGAAAAATTTTAGGAAATAAAGTCATAATATAGAATGTCGATAATTTAATGAAAAAAGTCACAGAATAGTATGTCGATAAATTTATAAAAAAAGTCATAGTATAGTATGTCAAAAATGTTATTAAAAAAGTCATAGTATAGTTTGTCGATAAATGTTATAAAAAACGTCATAGTATAGTATGCGAAAAATTTCATGAAAAAAGTCATAGTATAGTATGTCGAAAATTTTATTAAAAAAGTCATAGTATATTATTACGATGAATGTTATATAAAAAGGTCATAGTATAGTATGTCGATGAACTTTATAGAAAACGTCATAGTATAGTATGTCGAAAAATTTCATAAAAAAAGTCATAGTATAGTATGTCGATAAATGTTATAAAAAAAGTCATAGTATAGTATGTTGAAAAATTTTATGAAAAAAGTCATAGTATAGTATGTCGATAAACTTTATAAAAAACGTCATAGTATAGTATGTCAAATTTTATGAAAAAAGTCATAGTATAGTATGTCGATAAACTTTATGAAAAAAGTCATAGTATAGTATGTCGATAAACTTTATGAAAAACGTCATAGTATAGTTTGTCGAAAAATTTAATGAAAAAAATTATAGTATAGTATGTCGAAAAATGTCCTGAAAAAGTCATAGTATAGTATGTCGAAAATTTTCATGAAAAAAAAGTCAAAGAATAGTATGTCGAAAATTTTAAGAAAAAAGTCATAGTATAGTATGTTAAAAAATGTAATGAAAAAAGTCATAGTATAGTATCGATAGATAGATAGATAGATAGTAACTTTATTGATCCCGAGGGAAGTTCAAGACATGCCAAAAATAGTATGTCAAAAATGTTATTAAAAAAGTCATAGTATATTATTACGATGAATGTTATATAAAAAGGTCATAGTATAGTATGTCGATGAACTTTATAGAAAAAATCATAGTATAGTATGTCGAAAATTTTATGAAAAAAAGAATACTATAGTATGTCGAAAATTTAATGAAAAAAAAGTCATAGTATAATATGTCGAAAAATTTTATTTAAGAAAAGTCATAGTATAGTATGTTGAAAAATGTATGAAAAAAAGGCAAAGTATAGTATGTTGAAAAATTTCATGAAAAAAGTCATAGTATAGCATGTCGAAAATTTAAGGAAAAAAGTCATATTATAGTATGTCGATATTTTCATGAAAATAAAGTAATTGTGTATTATGTCGAAATTTTTTTGAAAAAAGTCATAGTATAGTATGTCGATAAACTTTATGAAAAACGTCATAGTATAGTTTGTCGAAAAATTTAATGAAAAAAATTATAGTATAGTATGTCGAAAAATGTCCTGAAAAAGTCATAGTATAGTATGTCGAAAATTTTCATGAAAAAAAAGTCAAAGAATAGTATGTCGAAAATTTTAAGAAAAAAGTCATAGTATAGTATGTTAAAAAATGTAATGAAAAAAGTCATAGTATAGTATAGATAGATAGATAGATAGATAGTAACTTTATTGATCCCGAGGGAAGTTCAAGACATGCCAAAAATAGTATGTCAAAAATGTTATTAAAAAAGTCATAGTATATTATTACGATGAATGTTATATAAAAAGGTCATAGTATAGTATGTCGATGAACTTTATAGAAAAAATCATAGTATAGTATGTCGAAAATTTTATGAAAAAAAGAATACTATAGTATGTCGAAAATTTAATGAAAAAAAAGTCATAGTATAATATGTCGAAAAATTTTATTTAAGAAGTCATAGTATAGTATGTTGAAAAATGTATGAAAAAAAGGCAAAGTATAGTATGTTGAAAATTTCATGAAAAAAGTAATAGTATAGTATGTCGATAAATTTCATGAAAAAATGTCAAATTATAGTATGTCGATATTTTCATGAAAATAAAGTAATTGTGTATTATGTCGAAATTTTTTTGAAAAAAGTCATAGTATAGTATGTCGATAAACTTTATGAAAAACGTCATAGTATAGTTTGTCGAAAAATTTAATGAAAAAAATTATAGTATAGTATGTCGAAAAATGTCCTGAAAAAGTCATAGTAT
Organism: Sebastolobus alascanus; assembly: GCA_916701645.2. Taxonomy (NCBI): domain Eukaryota; kingdom Metazoa; phylum Chordata; class Actinopteri; order Perciformes; family Sebastidae; genus Sebastolobus; species Sebastolobus alascanus. The sequence continues at coordinate 20,806 of CAKAOJ020001748.1, read as the reverse complement.
AGTATGTCGAAAATTTTCATGAAAAAAAAGTCAAAGAATAGTATGTCGAAAATTTTAAGAAAAAAGTCATAGTATAGTATGTTAAAAAATGTAATGAAAAAAGTCATAGTATAGTATAGATAGATAGATAGATAGATAGTAACTTTATTGATCCCGAGGGAAGTTCAAGACATGCCAAAAATAGTATGTCAAAAATGTTATTAAAAAAGTCATAGTATATTATTACGATGAATGTTATATAAAAAGGTCATAGTATAGTATGTCGATGAACTTTATAGAAAAAATCATAGTATAGTATGTCGAAAATTTTATGAAAAAAAGAATACTATAGTATGTCGAAAATTTAATGAAAAAAAAGTCATAGTATAATATGTCGAAAAATTTTATTTAAGAAAAGTCATAGTATAGTATGTTGAAAAATTTATGAAAAAAAGGCAAAGTATAGTATGTTGAAAAATTTCATGAAAAAAGTCATAGTATAGCATGTCGAAAATTTAAGGAAAAAAGTCATATTATAGTATGTCGATATTTTCATGAAAATAAAGTAATTGTGTATTATGTCGAAATTTTTTTGAAAAAAGTCATAGTATAGTATGTCGATAAACTTTATAAAAGAACGTCATAGTATAGTATGTTGAAAAATTTTATGAAAAAAGTCATAGTATAGTATGTCGATAAACTTTATAAAAAACGTCATAGTATAGTATGTCAAATTTTATGAAAAAAGTCATAGTATAGTATGTCGATAAACTTTATGAAAAAAGTCATAGTATAGTATGTCGATAAACTTTATGAAAAACGTCATAGTATAGTTTGTCGAAAAATTTAATGAAAAAAATTATAGTATAGTATGTCGAAAAATGTCCTGAAAAAGTCATAGTATAGTATGTCGAAAATTTTCATGAAAAAAAAGTCAAAGAATAGTATGTCGAAAATTTTAAGAAAAAAGTCATAGTATAGTATGTTAAAAAATGTAATGAAAAAAGTCATAGTATAGTATAGATAGATAGATAGATAGATAGTAACTTTATTGATCCCGAGGGAAGTTCAAGACATGCCAAAAATAGTATGTCAAAAATGTTATTAAAAAAGTCATAGTATATTATTACGATGAATGTTATATAAAAAGGTCATAGTATAGTATGTCGATGAACTTTATAGAAAAAATCATAGTATAGTATGTCGAAAATTTTATGAAAAAAAGAATACTATAGTATGTCGAAAATTTAATGAAAAAAAAGTCATAGTATAATATGTCGAAAAATTTTATTTAAGAAAAGTCATAGTATAGTATGTTGAAAAATGTATGAAAAAAAGGCAAAGTATAGTATGTTGAAAAATTTCATGAAAAAAGTCATAGTATAGCATGTCGAAAATTTAAGGAAAAAGTCATATTATAGTATGTCGATATTTTCATGAAAATAAAGTAATTGTGTATTATGTCGAAATTTTTTTGAAAAAAGTCATAGTATAGTATGTCGATAAACTTTATGAAAAACGTCATAGTATAGTTTGTCGAAAAATTTAATGAAAAAAATTATAGTATAGTATGTCGAAAAATGTCCTGAAAAAGTCATAGTATAGTATGTCGATAAACTTTATGAAAAACGTCATAGTATAGTTTGTCGAAAAATTTAATGAAAAAAATTATAGTATAGTATGTCGAAAAATGTCCTGAAAAAGTCATAGTATAGTATGTCGAAAATTTTCATGAAAAAAAAGTCAAAGAATAGTATGTCGAAAATTTTAAGAAAAAAGTCATAGTATAGTATGTTAAAAAATGTAATGAAAAAAGTCATAGTATAGTATAGATAGATAGATAGATAGATAGTAACTTTATTGATCCCGAGGGAAGTTCAAGACATGCCAAAAATAGTATGTCAAAAATTTTATTAAAAAAGTCATAGTATATTATTACGATGAATGTTATATAAAAAGGTCATAGTATAGTATGTCGATGAACTTTATAGAAAAAATCATAGTATAGTATGTCGAAAATTTTATGAAAAAAAGAATACTATAGTATGTCGAAAATTTAATGAAAAAAAAGTCATAGTATAATATGTCGAAAAATTTTATTTAAGAAAAGTCATAGTATAGTATGTTGAAAAATGTATGAAAAAAAGGCAAAGTATAGTATGTTGAAAAATTTCATGAAAAAAGTCATAGTATAGCATGTCGAAAATTTAAGGAAAAAGTCATATTATAGTATGTCGATATTTTCATGAAAATAAAGTAATTGTGTATTATGTCGAAATTTTTTTGAAAAAAGTCATAGTATAGTATGTCGATAAACTTTATAAAAGAACGTCATAGTATAGTATGTTGAAAAATTTTATGAAAAAAGTCATAGTATAGTATGTCGATAAACTTTATAAAAAAGTCATAGTATAGTATGTCAAATTTTATGAAAAAAGTCATAGTATAGTATGTCGATAAACTTTATGAAAAAAGTCATAGTATAGTATGTCGATAAACTTTATGAAAAACGTCATAGTATAGTTTGTCGAAAAATTTAATGAAAAAAATTATAGTATAGTATGTCGAAAAATGTCCTGAAAAAGTCATAGTATAGTATGTCGAAAATTTTCATGAAAAAAAAGTCAAAGAATAGTATGTCGAAAATTTTAAGAAAAAAGTCATAGTATAGTATGTTAAAAAATGTAATGAAAAAAGTCATAGTATAGTATAGATAGATAGATAGATAGATAGTAACTTTATTGATCCCGAGGGAAGTTCAAGACATGCCAAAAATAGTATGTCAAAAATTTTATTAAAAAAGTCATAGTATATTATTACGATGAATGTTATATAAAAAGGTCATAGTATAGTATGTCGATGAACTTTATAGAAAACGTCATAGTATAGTATGTCGAAAAATTTCATAAAAAAAGTCATAGTATAGTATGTCGATAAATGTTATAAAAAAAGTCATAGTATAGTATTACAAAAATTTTCATGAAAAAAATCATAGTATAGTATGTCGAAAATTTTATGAAAAAAAGTATACTATAGTATGTCAAATTTTATGAAAAAAAGTCATAGTATAGTATGTTGGAAATTTTCATGAAAAAAAAGTGATAGTATAGTATGTCGAAAAAAGTCATAGTATAGAATGTCAAAAATGTTCATGAAAAAAAAGTCCTAGTATAGTACGTCGAAAAATTTTATAAAAAAAAGTCATAGTATAGTATGTAGATCAATTTTGTGGAAAAAAAGTCACACTGGTATGTCGAAAATTTTATGAAAAAAGTCAGTGTACTATCTCGAAAAATTTTAGGAAATAAAGTCATAATATAGAATGTCGATAATTTAATGAAAAAAGTCACAGAATAGTATGTCGATAAATTTATAAAAAAAGTCATAGTATAGTATGTCAAAAATGTTATTAAAAAAGTCATAGTATAGTTTGTCGATAAATGTTATAAAAAACGTCATAGTATAGTATGCGAAAAATTTCATGAAAAAAGTCATAGTATAGTATGTCGAAAATTTTATTAAAAAAGTCATAGTATATTATTACGATGAATGTTATATAAAAAGGTCATAGTATAGTATGTCGATGAACTTTATAGAAAACGTCATAGTATAGTATGTCGAAAAATTTCATAAAAAAAGTCATAGTATAGTATGTCGATAAATGTTATAAAAAAAGTCATAGTATAGTATGTTGAAAAATTTTATGAAAAAAGTCATAGTATAGTATGTCGATAAACTTTATAAAAAACGTCATAGTATAGTATGTCAAATTTTATGAAAAAAGTCATAGTATAGTATGTCGATAAACTTTATGAAAAAAGTCATAGTATAGTATGTCGATAAACTTTATGAAAAACGTCATAGTATAGTTTGTCGAAAAATTTAATGAAAAAAATTATAGTATAGTATGTCGAAAAATGTCCTGAAAAAGTCATAGTATAGTATGTCGAAAATTTTCATGAAAAAAAAGTCAAAGAATAGTATGTCGAAAATTTTAAGAAAAAAGTCATAGTATAGTATGTTAAAAAATGTAATGAAAAAAGTCATAGTATAGTATAGATAGATAGATAGATAGATAGTAACTTTATTGATCCCGAGGGAAGTTCAAGACATGCCAAAAATAGTATGTCAAAAATGTTATTAAAAAAGTCATAGTATATTATTACGATGAATGTTATATAAAAAGGTCATAGTATAGTATGTCGATGAACTTTATAGAAAAAATCATAGTATAGTATGTCGAAAATTTTATGAAAAAAAGAATACTATAGTATGTCGAAAATTTAATGAAAAAAAAGTCATAGTATAATATGTCGAAAAATTTTATTTAAGAAAAGTCATAGTATAGTATGTTGAAAAATGTATGAAAAAAAGGCTAAGTATAGTATGTTGAAAAATTTCATGAAAAAAGTCATAGTATAGCATGTCGAAAATTTAAGGAAAAAAGTCATATTATAGTATGTCGATATTTTCATGAAAATAAAGTAATTGTGTATTATGTCGAAATTTTTTTGAAAAAAGTCATAGTATAGTATGTCGATAAACTTTATGAAAAACGTCATAGTATAGTTTGTCGAAAAATTTAATGAAAAAAATTATAGTATAGTATGTCGAAAAATGTCCTGAAAAAGTCATAGTATAGTATGTCGAAAATTTTCATGAAAAAAAAGTCAAAGAATAGTATGTCGAAAATTTTAAGAAAAAAGTCATAGTATAGTATGTTAAAAAATGTAATGAAAAAAGTCATAGTATAGTATAGATAGATAGATAGATAGATAGTAACTTTATTGATCCCGAGGGAAGTTCAAGACATGCCAAAAATAGTATGTCAAAAATGTTATTAAAAAAGTCATAGTATATTATTACGATGAATGTTATATAAAAAGGTCATAGTATAGTATGTCGATGAACTTTATAGAAAAAATCATAGTATAGTATGTCGAAAATTTTATGAAAAAAAGAATACTATAGTATGTCGAAAATTTAATGAAAAAAAAGTCATAGTATAATATGTCGAAAAATTTTATTTAAGAAAAGTCATAGTATAGTATGTTGAAAAATGTATGAAAAAAAGGCAAAGTATAGTATGTTGAAAAATTTCATGAAAAAAGTCATAGTATAGCATGTCGAAAATTTAAGGAAAAAGTCATATTATAGTATGTCGATATTTTCATGAAAATAAAGTAATTGTGTATTATGTCGAAATTTTTTTGAAAAAAGTCATAGTATAGTTTGTCGATAAACTTTATAAAAGAACGTCATAGTATAGTATGTTGAAAAATTTTATGAAAAAAGTCATAGTATAGTATGTCGATAAACTTTATAAAAAACGTCATAGTATAGTATGTCAAATTTTATGAAAAAAGTCATAGTATAGTATGTCGATAAACTTTATGAAAAAAGTCATAGTATAGTATGTCGATAAACTTTATGAAAAACGTCATAGTATAGTTTGTCGAAAAATTTAATGAAAAAAATTATAGTATAGTATGTCGAAAAATGTCCTGAAAAAGTCATAGTATAGTATGTCGAAAATTTTCATGAAAAAAAAGTCAAAGAATAGTATGTCGAAAATTTTAAGAAAAAAGTCATAGTATAGTATGTTAAAAAAATGTAATGAAAAAAGTCATAGTATAGTATAGATAGATAGATAGATAGATAGTAACTTTATTGATCCCGAGGGAAGTTCAAGACATGCCAAAAATAGTATGTCAAAAATTTTATTAAAAAAGTCATAGTATATTATTACGATGAATGTTATATAAAAAGGTCATAGTATAGTATGTCGATGAACTTTATAGAAAACGTCATAGTATAGTATGTCGAAAAATTTCATAAAAAAAGTCATAGTATAGTATGTCGATAAATGTTATAAAAAAAGTCATAGTATAGTATTACAAAAATTTTCATGAAAAAAATCATAGTATAGTATGTCGAAAATTTTATGAAAAAAAGTATACTATAGTATGTCAAATTTTATGAAAAAAAGTCATAGTATAGTATGTTGGAAATTTTCATGAAAAAAAAGTGATAGTATAGTATGTCGAAAAAAGTCATAGTATAGAATGTCAAAAATTTTCATGAAAAAAAAGTCCTAGTATAGTACGTCGAAAAATTTTATAAAAAAAAGTCATAGTATAGTATGTAGATCAATTTTGTGGAAAAAAAGTCACACTGGTATGTCGAAAATTTTATGAAAAAAGTCAGTGTACTATCTCGAAAAATTTTAGGAAATAAAGTCATAATATAGAATGTCGATAATTTAATGAAAAAGTCACAGAATAGTATGTCGATAAATTTATAAAAAAAGTCATAGTATAGTATGTCAAAAATGTTATTAAAAAAGTCATAGTATAGTTTGTCGATAAATGTTATAAAAAACGTCATAGTATAGTATGCGAAAAATTTCATGAAAAAAGTCATAGTATAGTATGTCGAAAATTTTATTAAAAAAGTCATAGTATATTATTACGATGAATGTTATATAAAAAGGTCATAGTATAGTATGTCGATGAACTTTATAGAAAACGTCATAGTATAGTATGTCGAAAAATTTCATAAAAAAAGTCATAGTATAGTATGTCGATAAATGTTATAAAAAAAGTCATAGTATAGTGTTACAAAAATTTTCATGAAAAAAATCATAGTATAGTATGTCGAAAATTTTATGAAAAAAAGTATACTATAGTATGTCAAATTTTATGAAAAAAAGTCATAGTATAGTATGTTGGAAATTTTCATGAAAAAAAAGTGATAGTATAGTATGTCGAAAAAAGTCATAGTATAGAATGTCAAAAATTTTCATGAAAAAAAAGTCCTAGTATAGTACGTCGAAAAATTTTATAAAAAAAAGTCATATTATAGTATGTAGATCAATTTTGTGGAAAAAAAGTCACACTATGGTATGTCGAAAATTTTATGAAAAAAGTCAGTGTACTATCTCGAAAAATTTTAGGAAATAAAGTCATAATATAGAATGTCGATAATTTAATGAAAAAAGTCACAGAATAGTATGTCGATAAATTTATAAAAAAAGTCATAGTATAGTATGTCAAAAATGTTATTAAAAAAGTCATAGTATAGTTTGTCGATAAATGTTATAAAAAACGTCATAGTATAGTATGCGAAAAATTTCATGAAAAAAGTCATAGTATAGTATGTCGAAAATTTTCTTGAAAAAAGTCATAGTATAATATTTCAAATTTTCATGAAAAAAAAGTCCTAGTATAGTATGTCGAAAAGTTGTATAAAAAAAGTCATAGTATAGTATGTAGATCAATTTTGTGGAAAAAAAGTCATACTATAGTATGTCGAAAATTTTATGATAAAGTCATAGTGTAGTAGTATGTCGAAAATTTTATAAAATAAAGTCATAGTATAGAATGTCGATAATTTTATGAAAAAAGTCACAGAATAGTATGTCGATAAATTTATAAAAAAAGTCATAGTATAGTATGTCAAAAATGTTATTAAAAAAGTCATAGTATAGTATGTCGATAAATGTTATAAAAAACGTCATAGTATAGAATGCGAAAAATTTCATGAAAAAAGTGATAGTATAGTATGTCGAAAATGTTCTTGAAAAAAGTCATAGTATAGTATGTCAAATTTTCATGAAAAAAGTCATACTATAGTATGTTAAAAATTTGTAAAAAAAAGTCATAGTATAGTATGTCGGAAATTTTATGAAAAAAAAGTCATAGTATATTATTAAGATAAATGTTATATAAAAAGGTCATAGTATAGTATGTCGATGAACTTTATAGAAAACGTCATAGTATGGTATGTCAAAAAATTTCATAAAAAAAGTCATAGTATAGTATGTCGATAAATGTTATAAAAACGTCATAGTATAGTATGTCAAAAAATGTTCATGAAAAAAATCATATTATAGTATGTCGAAAATTTTATGAAAAATAGTCATAGTATAGTATGTCGAAAATTTTCATGAAAAAAAAGTCATAGTATAGTATGTCGATAAATTTCATGAAAAAAGTCATAGTATAGTATGTCGAAAATTTTCATTTAAAAAAAGTCATAGTATAGTATGTCAAAAATGTTATGAAAAAAAGTCATAGTATAGTATGTCGTTAAATGTTATATAAAAAGGTCATAGTATAGTATATCGATAAACTTTAGAAAAAAAGTCATGGTATAGAATGTTAAAAATTTTCATGAAAAAAAGTATACTATAGTATGTCGAAAATTTTATGAAAGAAAGTCATAGTATAGTATGTCGGAAATTTTCATAAAAAAAGTGATTGTATAGTATGTCGAACTTTTTCATGAAAAAGGTCATAGTATAGTATGTCGAAAATTTTATGAAAAAAAGTCATGGTATAGTATGTCGAAAATTTTATGAAAAAAAGTCATAGTATAGTATGTCAAAAATTTTCATGAAAAAAAAGTCATAGTATAGAATTTCGAAAATTTTCGTGAAAAAAAAAGTCCTAGTATAGTACGTCGAAAAATGTTATAAAAAAAGTCATAGTATAGTATGTAGATCAATTTTGTGGAAAAAAAAGTCATAATATTGTATGTCGAAAATTTTATGATAAAAAGTATACTATAGTATGTCGAAAAGTTTATGAAAAAAAGTCATAGTATAGTATATCGGAAATTTTCATAAAAAAAGTGATTGTATAGTATGTCGAACATTTTCATGAAAAAATGTCATAGTATAGTATGTTGAAAAAAGTCATAGTATAGAATTTCGAAAATTTTCGTGAAAATAAAAGTCCTACTATAGTACGTCGAAAAATGTTATTAAAAAATTCACAGTATAGTATGTCGAAAATTTTCGTGAAAAAAAAGTCACATTATAGTATGTCCAAAATTTTATGAAAAAAAAGTCATAGTTTAGTATGTCGAAAATTTTCATGAAAAAATGTCATAGTATAGTATGTCAACAAATTTCATGAAAAAAATCATAGTATAGAATGTCGAAAATTTTATAAAAAAAAGTATACTATAGTATTTCGAAAATTTTATGAAAAAAAGTCATAGTATAATATGTCGGAAATTTTCATGAAAAAAAAAGTGATAGTATAGTATGTTGAACATTTTCATGAAAAAATGTCATAGTATAGTATGTCGAAAAAAGTCTTGGTATAGAATGTCAAAAATGTTCATGAAAAAAAAGTCATAGTATAGAATTTTGCAAATTTTCGTGAAAAAAAAAGGCCTAGTATAGTACGTCAAAATTTTATAAAAAAAGTTATAGTATAGTATATAGATCAATTTTGTGGAAAAAAAGTCATACTATAGTATGTCGAAAATTTTATGAAAAAAGTATACTATAGTATGTTGAAAATTTTATGAAAAAAAGTCATAATATAGTATATCAGAAATTTTCATAAAAAAAGTGATTGTGTCGTATGTCGAACTTTTTCATGAAAAAAGTCATAGTATAGTATGTCGAAAATTTTATGAAAAAAAGTCATGGTATAGCATGTCGAAAATTTTATGAAAAAAAGTCATAGTATAGTATGTCAAAAATTTTCATGAAAAAAAAGTCATAGTATAGAATTTCGAAAATTTTCGTGAAAAAAAAAGTCCTAGTATAGTACGTCGAAAAATGTTATAAAAAAAGTCATAGTATAGTATGTAGATCAATTTTGTGGAAAAAAAAGTCACAATATAGTATGTCGAAAATTTTATGAAAAAAAGTCATAGTATAGTATGTCAAAAATTTTCATGAAAAAAAAGTCATAGTATAGATTTTCGAAAATTTTCGTGAAAAAAAAAGTCCTAGTATAGTACGTCGAAAAATGTTATAAAAAAAGTCATAGTATAGTATGTAGATCAATTTTGTGGAAAAAAAAGTCACAATATAGTATGTCGAAAATTTTATGATAAAAATTATACTATAGTATGTCGAAAAGTTTATGAAAAAAAGTCATAGTATAGTATATCGGAAATTTTCATAAAAAAGTGATTGTATAGTATGTCGAACATTTTCATGAAAAGATGTAATAGTATAGTATGTCGAAAAAAGTCATAGTATAGAATTTCGAAAATTTTCGTGAAAATAAAAGTCCTACCATAGTACGTCGAAAAATGTTATTAAAAAATTCACAGTATAGTATGTAGAAAATTTTCGTGAAAAAAAAGTCACATTACAGTATGTCCAAAATTTTATGAAAAAAAAGTCATAGTTTAGTATGTCGAAAATTTTCATGAAAAAATGTCATAGTATAGTATGTCAAAAAAATTCATAAAAAAAATCATAGTATAGAATGTCGAAAATTTTATAAAAAAAAGTATACTATAGTATTTCGAAAATTTTATGAAAAAAAGTCATAGTATAATATGTAGATCAATTTTGTGGAAAAGAAAGTCATAATATAATATGTCGAAAATTTTATGATAAAAAGTATACTATAGTATGTCGAAAAGTTTATGAAAAAAAGTCATAGTATAGTATATCGGAAATTTTCATAAAAAAAGTGATTGTATAGTATGTCGAACATTTTCATGAAAAAATGTCATAGTATAGTATGTCGAAAAAAGTCATAGTATAGTATTTCGAAAATTTTCGTGAAAATAAAAGTCCTACTATAGTACGTCGAAAAATGTTATTAAAAAATTCACAGTATAGTATGTCGAAAATTTTAGTGAAAAAAAGTCACATTATAGTATGTCCAAAATTTTATGAAAAAAAAGTCAGTTTAGTATGTCGAAAATTTTATGAAAAAAAGTCATAATATAGTATATCAGAAATTTTCATAAAAAAAGTGATTGTGTAGTATGTCGAACTTTTTCATGAAAAAAGTCATAGTATAGTATGTCGAAAATTTTATGAAAAAAAGTCATGGTATAGTATGTCGAAAATTTTATGAAAAAAAGTCATAGTATAGTATGTCAAAAATTTTCATGAAAAAAAAGTCATAGTATAGAATTTCGAAAATTTTCGTGAAAAAAAAAGTCCTAGTATAGTACGTCGAAAAATGTTATAAAAAAAGTCATAGTATAGTATGTAGATCAATTTTGTGGAAAAAAAAGTCACAATATAGTATGTCGAAAATTTTATGATAAAAAGTATACTATAGTATGTCGAAAAGTTTATGAAAAAAAGTCATAGTATAGTATATTGGAAATTTTCAAAAAAAAGTGATTGTATAGTATGTCGAACATTTTCATGAAAAAATGTCATAGTATAGTATGTCGAAAAGTTTATGAAAAAAAGTCATATTATAGTATGTCGGAAATTTTCATAAAAAAAGTGATTGTATAGTATGTCAAACATTTTTATGAAAAAATGTCATAGTATAGTATGGCTAAAAAAGTCATAGCATAGAATTTCGAAAATTTTCGTGAAAAAAAAAGTCCTACTATAGTACGTCGAAAAATGTTATTAAAAAATTCACAGTATAGTATGTCGAAAATTTTAGTGAAAAAAAAGTCACATTATAGTATGTCGAAAAATGTTATGAAAAAAAGTCATGGTATAGTATGTCAAAAATATTATGAAAAAAATTCATGGTATAGTACGTCCGAAATTTTCATGAAAAAAAAGTCATAGTATAGTATGTCGAAAAATTATATGAAAAAACGGCATAGTATAGTAGGTCAAAAAATTTCATGAAAAAAGTCATAGTATAGTATCTCGATAAATTTGATGAAAAAAGTCACGGTATATTATGTCGAAAATTTTCATTTAAAAAAAGTCATAGTATAGTATGTCGATAAATTACATGAAAAAAGTCATAGTATGTCGAAAATTTTCATGAAAAAAGTCATAGTATAGTATGTAGATCAATTTTTTGGGAAAAAAAGTCATAATATAGAATGTCGAAAATTTTCGTCAAAATATGTCATATAGTATGGCTAAAAAGTATATGAAAAAAAGTCATTGTACAGCATGTCGAAAGTTTTCATGAAAAAAGACATAGTATAGTATGTAGATCAATTTTGTGGAAAAAAAAGTCATAGTATAGAATGTCGAAAATTTTCGTGAAAAAAAGTCATAGTATAGTATGTCGAAAATTTTATGAAAAAAAGTCAAAGTATAGTATGTCGAAAATTTTATGATAAAAAGTCATAGTTTAGTATGTCGAAAATTTTATGAAAAAAAGTCATAGTATAGTATGTCGAAAATTTTATGAAGAAAAGTCATAGTATAGTATGTCGAAAATTTTATGAAAAAAAGTCATAGTATAGTATGTCGAAAATTTTCATGAAAAAAGTCATAGTATAGTATGTAGATCAATTTTTTGGGAAAAAAAGTCATAATATAGAATGTCGAAAATTTTCGTGAAAAAATGTCATAGTATAGTATGGCTAAAAAGTATATGAAAAAAAGTCATTGTACAGTATGTCGAAAATTTTCATGAAAAAAGTCATAGTATAGTATATAGATCAATTATGTGGATAAAAAAGTCATAGTATTGAATGTCAAAAATTTTCGTGAAAAAAAGTCATAGTATAGTATGTCGAAAATGTTATGAAAAAAAGTCATGGTATAGTATGTCGAAAATTTTATGAAAAAAAGTCATAGTATAGTATGTCATAAATTTTATGAAAAAAAGTCATAGTATAGTATGTCAACATTTTTTATGAAAAAAAAATCATAGTATAGTATGTTGAAAATGTTATGAAAAAAAGTAATATTATAAGAATGTCGAAAATTTTCGTGAAAAAAAGTCATAGTATAATAAGTCGAAAATGTTATGAAAAAAAGTCATGGTATAGTATGTCGAAGATTTTATGAAAAAAAGTCATGGTATAGTATGTCGAAAGTTTTCATGAAAAAAGTCATAGTATAGTATGGCTAAAGTATATGAAAAAAAGTCATAGTATAAGAAGGTCGAAAATTTTCGTGAAAAAAAGTCATGGTATAGTATGTCGAAAATTTTATGAAATAAAGTCATAGTATAGTACGTCATAAATTTTATGAAAAAAAGTCATAGTATAGCATGTCAATTTTTTTGAAAAAAAGTCATAGTATAGTATGTCAAAGATTTTATGAAAAAAGTCATGGTATAGTATGTCGAAAATTTTATGAAGAAAATTCATGGTATAGTACGTCGGAAATTTCCATGAAAAAAAAGTCATAGTTTAGTATGTCGAAAAATTATATGAAAAAACGGCATAGTATAGTAGGTCAAAAAATTTCATGAAAAAAGTCATAGTATAGTATCTCGATAAATTTGATGAAAAAAGTCATGGTATATTATGTCGAAAAAATTAATAAAAAAAGTCATAGTATAGTATGTCGAAAATTTTCATTTAAAAAAAGTCATAGTATAGTATGTCGATAAATTTCATGAAAAAAGTCATAGTATAGTATGTCGAACATTTTATGAAAAAAAGTCATAGTATAGTATGTCAAAAATGTTATTAAAAAAGTCATAGTATAGTATGTCGATAAATGTTGTATAAAAAGGTCATAGTATAGTATGTCGATAAACTTTATAAAAAACGTCATAGTATAGTATGTCGAAAAATTTTATGAAAAAAGTTATAGTATAGTATGTCGAAAATTTTCAGGAAAAAAAAATCATTGTATAGTATGTTGAACATTTTATTAAAAAAGTCATAGTATAGTATGTCAAAAAATTTCATGAAAAAAGTCATGGTATAGTATATCGATAAATTTTATGAAAAAAAGTCTTAGTATAGTGTGTCAAAAATTTTATTAAAAAAAAGTCATAGTATAGTTTGTCGATAAATTTTATGAAAAAATTTCAAATTATAGTATGTCAAAAATTTTATGAAAAAAGTCATAGTATAGTATGTCAAAAAATTTATTAAAAAAGTCATAGTATAGTATGTCGATAAATGTTATAAAAAACGTCAAAGTATAGTATGTCAAAACATTTCATGAAAAAATTAATAGTATAGTATGTCGAAAATTTAATGAAAAAAAGTCATGGTATAGTATATTGAAAATTTTATGCAAAAAAAGTCATAGTATAGAATTTCGAAAATTTTCATGAAAAAAAAAGTCCTGATATAGTACATCGAAAATGTTATGAAAAAAAAGTCATAGTTTACGATGTCGAAAATTTTCATGAAAAAATGTGATAGTATAGGAATGTCGAAAATTTTCGTGAAAAAAAGTCATACTATAGTATGTCGAAAATTTTAGTGAAAAAATGTCATAGTAAAGTATGGCTAAAAAGTATATGAAAAAAAATCATAGTATAAGAATATCGAAAATTTTCGTGAAAAAAAGTCGTAGTATAGTAAGTCGAAAATTTTATGAAAAAAAGTCATGGTATAGTGTGTCAAAAAATTTCATAGAAAAAGTCATTGTATAGTATGTAGATCAATTTTGTGGAAAAAAAAGTCATAATATAGAATGTCGAAAATTTTCGAGAAAAAATGTCATAGTATAGTACGGCTAAAAAGTATATGAAAAAAAGTCATAGTATAAGAATGTCGAAAATTTTCGGGAAAAAAAGTCATAGTATAGTATGTTGAAAATGTTATGAAAAAAAGCCATAGTATAGTATGTCATAAATTTTATGAAAAAAAGTCACAGTATAGTATGTCGAAAATTTTATGAAAAAAAGTCATAGTATAGTATGTCGAAAATTTTATGAAAAAAAGTCATGGTATAGTATGTCGAAAATTTTCATGAAAAAAGTCATAGTATAGTATATAGATCAATTATGTGGAAAAAAAAGTCATAGTATAGAATGTCGAAAATTTTCGTGGAAAAATGTCATAGTATAGTATGGCTAAAAAGTATATGAAAAAAAGTCATAGTATAAGAATGTCGAAAATTTTCGTGAAAAAAAGTCATGGTATGGTATGTCGAAAATGTTATGAAAAAAAGTCATAGTATAGTATGTCATACATTTTATGAAAAAAAGTCATAGTATATTATGTCAAAGATTTTATGAAAAAAAGTCATGGTATAGTACGTCGGAAATTTTCATGAAAAAAAAGTCATAGTAAAGTATGTCGAAAAATTATATTAAAAAACGGCATAGTATAGTATGTCGAAAAATTTCATGAAAAAAGTCATAGTATAGTATCTTGATAAATTTGATGAAAAAAGTCATGGTATATTATGTCGAAAAATTTAATGAAAAAAGTCATAGTATAGTATGTCGATAAATTTCATGAAAAAAGTCATAGTATAGTATGTCAAAAATTTTATGAAAAAAAGTCATAGTATAGTATGTCAAAAATTTTATTAAAAGTCATAGTATAGTATGTCGATAAATGTTATATAAAAAGGTCATAGTATAGTATGTCGATAAACTTTATAAAAAACGTCATAGTATAGTATGTCGAAACATTTTATGAAAAAAGTCATGGTATAGTATGTCGAAAGTGTTATGAAAAAAAAGTCATAGTATAGTATGTCGAAAATTTTATGAAAAAAAGTTATAGTATAGTGTCGAAAAATTTCGTGAAAAAAGTCATGGTATAGTATGTCGATAAATTGAATGAAAAATGTCATAGTATAGTATGGCTAAGAAGTATATGAAAGAAAGTCATAGTATAAGAATGTCGAAAATTTTCGTGAAAAAAGTCATAGTATAGTATGTCGAAAATTTTATGAAAAAAAGTCATGGTATAGTGTGTCGAAAATTTTATGAAAAAAAAGTCATAGTATAGTATGTCGAAAATTTTCATGAAAAAATGTCATAGTGTAGTATGGCTAAAAATGACATGAAAAAAAGTCATAGTATATTATGTCGAAAATTTTATGAAAAAAAGTCAAAGTATAGTATGTCGAAAATTTTATGAAAAAAAGTCATGGTATAGTATGTCGATAATTTTATGAAAAAAGTCATAGTATAGTATGTCGAATATTTTCATGAAAAAATGTCAGTGTAGTATGGCTAAAAATGACATGAAAAAAGTCATAGTATAGTATGTCGAAAATTTTATGAAAAAAAATCAAAGTATAGTATGTCGAAAATTTTATGAAAAAAAGTCATTGTATAGTATGTCGAAAATTTTATGAAAAAAAGACATAGTTAAGTATGTCATAACTTTTATGAAAAAAAATCATAGTATAGTATGTCGAAAATTTTATGAAAAAAAGTCATAGTTTGGTATGTCGAAAATTTTATGAAAAAAAGTCATGTTATAGTGTGTCGAAAGTTTTCATGAAAAAAAAGTCATAGTATAGTATGTCGAAAATTTTATGAAAGTCATATTATAGTATGTCGAAAAATTTCATGATAAAAGTCATGGTATAGAATGTCGATAAATTTAATGAAAAAAGTCATAGTATAGTATGTCAAAAATTTTATTAAAAAGTCATAGAACAGTATGTCGATAAATGTTATAAAAAACGTCATAGTATAGTATGTCAAAAAATTTCATGAGAAAAATCATAGTATAGTATGTCGAAAATTTTATAAAAAAAAGTATACTATAGTATGTCGAAAATTTTATGAAAAAAAGTCACAGTATAGTATGTCGAATGTTTTCATGAAAAAAGTCATAGTATAGTATGTCGAAAGTTTTATGAAAAAAAAGTCATGGTATAGTATGTCGAAAATTTTATAAAAAAAAGTCATGGTATAGTATGTCGAAAATTTTATAAAAAAAAGTATACTATAGTATGTCGAAAATTTTATAAAAAAAAGTATACTATAGTATGTCGAAAACTTTATGAAAAAAAGGCACGGTATAATATGTTGAATGTTTTCATGAAAAAGTCATAGTATAGTATATAGATCAATTTTGTGGAAAAAAAAGTCATAGTATAGAATTTCGAAAATCTTCGTCAAAAAATGTCATAGTATAGTATGGCTAAAAAGTATATTAAAAAAAGTCATAGTATAAGAATGTCGAAAATTTCTGTGAAAAAAAGTCATAGTATAGTATGTCGAAAATTTTATGAAAAAAAGTCATGGTATAGTGTGTCGAAAATTTTATGAAAAAAAAGTCATGGTATAGTATGTCGATAATTTTATGAAAAAAAAGTCATAGTATAGTATGTCGAATATTTTCATGAAAAAATGTCAGTGTAGTATGGCTAAAAATGACATGAAAAAAGTCATTGTATAGTATGTCGAAAATTTCATGAAAAAAAGACATAGTTTAGTATGTCATAACTTTTATGAAAAAAAATCATAGTATAGTATGTCGAAAATTTTATAAAAAAAAGTATACTATAGTATGTCGAAAATTTTATGAAAAAAAGTCACGGTATAGTATGTCGAATGTTTTCATGAAAAAAGTCGTAGTATAGTATATAGATCAATTTTGTGGAAAAAAAAAGTCATAGTATAGAATTTCGAAAATTTTCGTGAAAAAATGTCATAGTATAGTATGGCTAAAAAGTATATTAAAAAAGGTCATAGTATATGAATGTCGAAAATTTCTGTGAAAAAAGTCATAGTATAGTATGTCCAAAAATTTCATGAGAAAAATCATAGTATAGTATGTCGAAAATTTTATAAAAAAAAGTATACTATAGTATGTCGAAAATTTTATGAAAAAAAATCACAGTATAGAATGTCGAATGTTTTCATGAAAAAAGTCATAGTATAGTATATAGATCAATTTTGTGGAAAAAAAAGTCATAGTATAGAATTTCGAAAATTTTCGTGAAAAAATGTCATAGTATAGTATGGCTAAAAAGTATATTAAAAAAAGTCATAGTATAAGAATGTCGAAAATTTCTGTGAAAAAAAGTCATAGTATAGTAGGTAGAAAATTTTATGAAAAAAAGTCATGTTATAGTGTGTCGAAAATTTTATGAAAAAAAAGTCATAGTATAGTATGTCGAAAATTTTCATGAAAAAATGTCAGTGTAGTATGTCGAAAATTTTCATGAAAAAATGTCAGTGTAGTATGGCTAAAAATGACATGAAAAAAAGTCATAGTATAGTATGTCGAAAATTTTATGAAAAAAAGTCATAGTTTGGTGTTGAAATTTTTCATGAAAAAAAGTCATAGTATAGTATGTCGAAAATTTTATGAAAAAAAGTCATAGTATAGTATGTCGAAAATTTTATGAAAAAAAGTCATAGTTTGGTGTTGAAATTTTTCATGAAAAAAAAAGTCATAGTATAGTATGTCGAAAATTTTATGAAAAAAAGTCATAGTATAGTATGTCGAATATTTTTATGAAAAAAAAGTCATAGTACAGTATGTCGAAAATTTTCATGAAAAAATGTCATAGTGTAGTATGTCGAAAATTTTATGAAAAAAAGTCAAAGTATAGTATGTCGAAAATTTTATGAAAAAATGTCATAGTGTAGTATGTCGAAAATTTTATTAAAAAAAGTCATAGTATAGTAGGTCGAAAATTTTATGAAAAAAAGGTAATAGTATAGTATGTCGAAAATTTTATAAAAAAAAGTCATAGTACAGTAAGTTTAAGAAAAAAAGTCATACTATAGTATGTCGAAAATTTTATGAAAAAAAGTCATAGTATAGTAGGTCGAAAATTTTATGAAAAAAAAGTAATAGTATAGTATGTCGATAAATGTTATAAAAAACGTCAAAGTATAGTATGTCAAAACATTTCATGAAAAAATTAATAGTATAGTATGTCGAAAATTTAATGAAAAAAAGTCATGGTATAGTATATTGAAAATTTTATGCAAAAAAAGTCATAGTATAGAATTTCGAAAATTTTCATGAAAAAAAAAGTCCTGATATAGTACATCGAAAATGTTATGAAAAAAAAGTCATAGTTTACGATGTCGAAAATTTTCATGAAAAAATGTGATAGTATAGGAATGTCGAAAATTTTCGTGAAAAAAAGTCATACTATAGTATGTCGAAAATTTTAGTGAAAAAATGTCATAGTAAAGTATGGCTAAAAAGTATATGAAAAAAAATCATAGTATAAGAATATCGAAAATTTTCGTGAAAAAAAGTCGTAGTATAGTAAGTCGAAAATTTTATGAAAAAAAGTCATGGTATAGTGTGTCAAAAAATTTCATAGAAAAAGTCATTGTATAGTATGTAGATCAATTTTGTGGAAAAAAAAGTCATAATATAGAATGTCGAAAATTTTCGAGAAAAAATGTCATAGTATAGTACGGCTAAAAAGTATATGAAAAAAAGTCATAGTATAAGAATGTCGAAAATTTTCGGGAAAAAAAGTCATAGTATAGTATGTTGAAAATGTTATGAAAAAAAGCCATAGTATAGTATGTCATAAATTTTATGAAAAAAAGTCACAGTATAGTATGTCGAAAATTTTATGAAAAAAAGTCATAGTATAGTATGTCGAAAATTTTATGAAAAAAAGTCATGGTATAGTATGTCGAAAATTTTCATGAAAAAAGTCATAGTATAGTATATAGATCAATTATGTGGAAAAAAAAGTCATAGTATAGAATGTCGAAAATTTTCGTGGAAAAATGTCATAGTATAGTATGGCTAAAAAGTATATGAAAAAAAGTCATAGTATAAGAATGTCGAAAATTTTCGTGAAAAAAAGTCATGGTATGGTATGTCGAAAATGTTATGAAAAAAAGTCATAGTATAGTATGTCATACATTTTATGAAAAAAAGTCATAGTATATTATGTCAAAGATTTTATGAAAAAAAGTCATGGTATAGTACGTCGGAAATTTTCATGAAAAAAAAGTCATAGTAAAGTATGTCGAAAAATTATATTAAAAAACGGCATAGTATAGTATGTCGAAAAATTTCATGAAAAAAGTCATAGTATAGTATCTTGATAAATTTGATGAAAAAAGTCATGGTATATTATGTCGAAAAATTTAATGAAAAAAGTCATAGTATAGTATGTCGATAAATATCATGAAAAAAGTCATAGTATAGTATGTCAAAAATTTTATGAAAAAAAGTCATAGTATAGTATGTCAAAAATTTTATTAAAAGTCATAGTATAGTATGTCGATAAATGTTATATAAAAAGGTCATAGTATAGTATGTCGATAAACTTTATAAAAAACGTCATAGTATAGTATGTCGAAACATTTTATGAAAAAAGTCATGGTATAGTATGTCGAAAGTGTTATGAAAAAAAAGTCATAGTATAGTATGTCGAAAATTTTATGAAAAAAAGTTATAGTATAGTGTCGAAAAATTTCGTGAAAAAAGTCATGGTATAGTATGTCGATAAATTGAATGAAAAATGTCATAGTATAGTATGGCTAAGAAGTATATGAAAGAAAGTCATAGTATAAGAATGTCGAAAATTTTCGTGAAAAAAGTCATAGTATAGTATGTCGAAAATTTTATGAAAAAAAGTCATGGTATAGTGTGTCGAAAATTTTATGAAAAAAAAGTCATAGTATAGTATGTCGAAAATTTTCATGAAAAAATGTCATAGTGTAGTATGGCTAAAAATGACATGAAAAAAAGTCATAGTATATTATGTCGAAAATTTTATGAAAAAAAGTCAAAGTATAGTATGTCGAAAATTTTATGAAAAAAAGTCATGGTATAGTATGTCGATAATTTTATGAAAAAAGTCATAGTATAGTATGTCGAATATTTTCATGAAAAAATGTCAGTGTAGTATGGCTAAAAATGACATGAAAAAAGTCATAGTATAGTATGTCGAAAATTTTATGAAAAAAAATCAAAGTATAGTATGTCGAAAATTTTATGAAAAAAAGTCATTGTATAGTATGTCGAAAATTTTATGAAAAAAAGACATAGTTAAGTATGTCATAACTTTTATGAAAAAAAATCATAGTATAGTATGTCGAAAATTTTATGAAAAAAAGTCATAGTTTGGTATGTCGAAAATTTTATGAAAAAAAGTCATGTTATAGTGTGTCGAAAGTTTTCATGAAAAAAAAGTCATAGTATAGTATGTCGAAAATTTTATGAAAGTCATATTATAGTATGTCGAAAAATTTCATGATAAAAGTCATGGTATAGAATGTCGATAAATTTAATGAAAAAAAATTTTTCA
>CAKAOJ020001747.1:0-30645 GCA_916701645.2 Sebastolobus alascanus | reverse complement strand
TTTAAGTAGGGAGTTAAATCCATATTAATTCACCTTTCTGCATGCTACCACTTTGGAATGTCAACACTATTTGCAATTGAGATTTAATTAGTGGTCTAAGT
The DNA here is from genome assembly GCA_916701645.2 of Sebastolobus alascanus. Taxonomy (NCBI): domain Eukaryota; kingdom Metazoa; phylum Chordata; class Actinopteri; order Perciformes; family Sebastidae; genus Sebastolobus; species Sebastolobus alascanus. The sequence goes on along the minus strand of CAKAOJ020001747.1, from coordinate 30,544 downwards.
ACACGACAGCGTGCCCCCCGACGTGCGCAAGGGCTGTGAGATCCACAATAGATCTGTTTTTGTCTTTCTAGGGGGGTACAGGGGATAGTTATTGGGAAACTAGCAGATCAGCAGTAAATGAACATAAAAGATGTGTACATCATCTAACAGCTGGGAGCCTGCAGATTCATTTGAGATGCATCTCAACACTCTGTGTTAAGTTGTTCTAGACCAGGGGTGCCCACACTTTTTCAGCATGCGAGCTACTTATAAAATGACCAAGTCAAAATGATCTACCTACTATAAAAATGCAAAACATATATTTATTTATAAATATATTGAGTATTCTTTGAATTATTAAAACTACTATTAAAAAATACATTCAGTTATTTGAGATATGTCATCTACAGCCCTCCATTTTGATTGCATGATCATTGAATGTCATTTACAGCCCTAGCCCTCCATTTTGATTGCATGATCATTGAATGCCATCACGTGATTGATCATTTTAATGGGGAATAAAAAGATGAATTTGGAAAAAAATTACAAATTAAATATTAATCCATCAAGAAATAGTTCAAATTTAAAAGGGATTTACAAAAAGACTATAAACAGTCAGCTCCCAATCAAAGTATCATGGAAGAAAAAGAACAAACTTCAGCGATGTAACATTTCAGTTTCCAGAGTTTATGTAGTGCACTTGAATGCACCATAAGTGCTGCTACATCCCACGTGGCTATTTTGCATTTATTTGCTTCAGTTCATTCATGGAGGACTGTTAGGGTCACGCCTAAGGCGAATACAGAGGCTAAAATAAGAAGCTAAATGAGTCCAATAGCCAAGATCAAAGGCTCATACATTTTGCCAATGCAGCAAGGAAAAGCTAAGCTGCCCTTTAAATACCTGATTAAAACCAGTATTGTTACATCAATGTGAAAATCTATTTATTTATTTATATTTTCAAACTGCATTTCCAAATATAATCTTTTAAACTTCATTTTTGAAATATAATTTGCATTGTCAAATATAATTTGAACACCATTATTTAATTATAAAATAATTACTGTATTTACTTGACATGTTTTATAAGAGTCATGGCCTGAAGACATTTAGGTGCCATTATTGAGTTATGGTGATAGCGCCACCTACTGCCAATAGCATATGGTTGTGTACTGCCACCCACCCTCATAGAAGTGCCTTTAAAGGATACCCCACAGGTTCTCAACAGGTCATTTACGGCAACGCGCGCCACACGCAGAAAAAACCCTCAAACCGTTACGTGCGGTGTCCGACTCTCATGAAGTGCGCGACAGCGTGTTCCCCGACGTCCGCAAGGGGCGAGGGCCCGCTCATCGCTGCTTGCAGCTTTAATTAGGGCCCGAGCACGAAAGTGCCAGGACCCAACGGTGTCCTGGCACGAAGTGCGAGGAAACCTATTGTTTTTCTAAGGATTATTATTATTAGGGCCCGAGCACGAAAGTGCCAGGACCCAACGGTGTCCTGGCACGAAGTGCGAGGAAACCTATTGTTTTTCTAAGGATTATTATTATTATTATTATTATTATTATTATTATTATTATTTTTCCGCTGGGAGATCGGATTTTTGAGGGCCTTAGGATGCACGAAAACTCACGAAAAGTTGAATATGCATCAGACCTGGTGGGAAATTCAAAGTTCTGTACTGATATGGCTCGGGTGTCGCCAGCGGGCTCTATAGCGCCCCCTAATGCAGGAAGTTTTCAGGAAAAGTTACTTCGATCTTCACGAAATTCGAGTATGTCATTGCTCACATCTTGAAGTCCGTCTTAAATATTTATGAGATTTTTTCGGCCAACAGGAAGTAAGCCATCTTGGATTTCCTGCGTGATTTTAAAATTTACGAACACATGTTTGAGGACTTTCGGATGCACAAAAACTCATGAAACTTTACACGCATATGCACACTAGTACTTACTTTGATTTGGTGGTGTAATTTGGCTTGGGCGTGGCATGTTGGCTCTCTAGCGCCCCCTTATGTCTTTTAACCTTTACGCACACTTTGTTGTACTCGAAAACTCATGAAAGTTGGCAAAAACATGGACACCTGTGAAATGTACGTGAATGTACAGCCATTGGGTTCAGCGCGTTAAGCGAGCTCCATAGCGCCCCCTATCGCGTGGAAGGCCATAGTTTCAACATAGTTGATCCTATGTTCATGAAATTTGGTAGGCACATCCCGCTCATTATTTCAGACATATTCCTCATTGGGTTTCATTAGCCCCGCCCAACCGGAAGTCGGCCATCTTGAATTTTGTGCGTTTTTCATGCATTTTACGCATACTTTGACGAACTCCTCCTAGAGGCTTCATCGGATTCGCGTCAAATTTGGATGGTATAACCCTCAAACTAATGTGACAAAAACTTGTTTTGGAATTTGTGATCGCTCGAACGGTGATGTCATAGGTCATGTGAGAAGACGCCATTTTGTCATTTTATAGGTGTTAAACTTTACGATACTCCTCCTAGAGGATTCAAGAGATCCATCTCAAAGTCGGGCAGCAGAATCTCAACAACTCCACGACGCTAAATTTTGAAGTTTTTGTGTTTTTACGAAACGGCGTTGTTGTAGCGGCGCGGCGAATTTCGATGTTTCGACATGACACAGGAGGCTGTTTTAACTTGACTTTATATAGTCAGATCTGCCCCAAATTTCACAAGCTGGATAATAGTCCAGACCTGAAGACATATCTGTGTATTTATGAGTGATAGTCATAGCGCCCCCTACAGGAAACAGGAAAATGTTATAAATTGACTATGCATTGTCCAATCAGCTTCAAACTTGACATGTTTTATAAGAGTCCCGGCCTGAAGAAATATACGTGCCATTATGAGTGATAGTCATAGCGCCCCCTACAGGAAACAGGAAGTTGTGGTAAATTGACTATACATTGTCCAATCAGCCCCAAATTTGACATGTTTTACAAGAGTCTTGTCCTGAAGACATATCCCTGCCATTATTGAGTTATGGTGATAGCGCCACCTACTGGCAATAGCATATGGTTGTGTACTGCCACCCACCCTCATAGAAGTGCCTTTAAAGGATGCCCCACAGGTTCTCAACAGGTCATTTACGGCAACGCGCGCCACACGCAGAAAATACCCTCAAACCGTTACGTGCGGTGTCCGACTCTCATGAAGTGGGCGACAGCGTGTTCCCCGACGTTCGCAAGAGGCGAGGGCCCGCTCATCGCTGCTTGCAGCTTTAATTATTATTATTATTATTATTTTTCCGCTGGGAGATCGGATTTTTGAGGCCCTTAGGATGCACGAAAACTCACGAAAAGTTGAATATGCATCAGACCTGGTGGGAAATTCAAAGTTCTGTACTGATATGGCTCGGGTGTCGCCAGCGGGCTCTATAGCGCCCCCTAATGCAGGAAGTTTTCAGGAAAAGTTACTTCGATCTTCACGAAATTCGAGTATGTCATTGCTCACATCTTGAAGTCCGTCTTAAATATTTGTGAGATTTTTTCGGCCAACAGGAAGTCAGCCATCTTGGATTTCCTGCGTGATTTTAAAATTTACGAACACATGTTTGAAGACTTTCGGATGCACAAAAATTCGTGAAACTTTACACGCATATGCACACTAGTACTTACTTTGACTTGGTGGTGTAATTTGGCTTGGGCGTGGCATGTTGGCTCTTTAGCGCCCCCTTATGTCTTTTAGCCTTTACACATACCTTGGTGTACTCGAAAACTCATGAAAGTTGGCAAAAACATGAACACCTGTGAACTGTACGTGAATGTACAGCCATTGGGTTCAGCGCGTTAAGCGGGCTCCATAGCGCCCCCTACCGCGTGGAATGCCATAGTTTGAACATAGTTGATCCTATATTCATGAAATTTGGTAGGCACATCCCGCTCATTATTTCAGACATATTCCTCATTGGGTTTCATTAGCCCCGCCCACCCGGAAGTCGGCCATCTTGAATTTTGTGCGTTTTTCATGCATTTTACGCATACTTTTACGAACTCCTCCTAGAGGCTTCATCAGATTCGCGTCAAATTTGGATGGTATAACCCTCAAACTAATGTGACAAAAACTTGTTTAGGAATTTTTGATCGCTCGAACGGTGATGTCATAGGTCATGTGAGAAGACGCCATTTTGTCATTTTATAGGTGTTAAACTTTACGATACTCCTCCTAGAGGATTCAAGAGATCCATCTCAAAGTCGGGCAGCAGAATCTCAACACCTCCACGACGCTAAATTGCGAAGCTTTTGTGTTTTTACGAAACGGCGTTGTTTTGGCGGCGCGGCGAATTTCGTTGTTTCGACATTACACAGGAGGCTGATTTAACTTGACTTTACATCGTCCGATCTCCCCCAAATTTCACAAGCTGGATAAGAGTCCAGGCCTGAAGAAATATACGTAACTTTATGAGTGATAGTCATAGCGCCCCCTACAGGAAACAGGAAAATGTTGTAACTTGACTTTACGTAGTCTGATCTGCCCCAAATTTCACAAGCTGGATAAGAGTTCAGTCCTGAAGACATAAACGTTTCATTATGAGTGATAGTCATAGCGCCCCCTACAGGAAACAGGAAAATGTTGTAAAGTGAATATGCATTGTCCAATCTTCCCCAAATTTGACATGTTTTATAAGAGTCCCGGCCAGAAGACATATATGTGTAATTATGAGTGATAGTCATAGCGCCCCCTACAGGAAACAGGAAAATGTTGTAAGTTGACTATGCATTGTCGAATCAGCCCCAAACTTGACATGTTTTATAAGAGTCTTGGCCTGAAGACATGTACGTGCCATTATTGAGTTATGGTGATAGCGCCACCTACTGGCAATTGCATATGGTTGTGTACTGCCACCCACCCTCATAGAAGTGCCTTTAAAGGATACCCCACAGGTTCTCAACAGGTTACGGGCAGTGTCCGACTTTCATGAAGTGCGCGACAGCATGTTCCCCGACGTCCGCAAGCGGCGAGGGCCCGCTCATCGCTGCTTGCAGCTTTAATTAGGGCCCGAGCACGAAAGTGCCAGGACCCAACGGTGTCCTGGCACGAAGTGCGAGGAAACCTATTGTTTTTCTAAGGATTATTATTATTATTATTATTAGGGCCCGAGCACGAAAGTGCCAGGACCCAACGGTGTCCTGGCACGAAGTGCGAGGAAACCTATTGTTTTTGCCAAGATTATTAGGGCCCGAGCACGAAAGTGCCAGGACCCAACGGTGTCCTGGCACGAAGTGCGAGGAAACCTATTGTTTTTCTAAGGATTATTATTATTATTTTTCTGCTGCGAGATCGCGTTTTTGAGGCACTTAGGATGCACGAAAACTCATGGAAATTGGAATATGCATCAGAAGTCGCGAAAATTGCAATATTCTGTAGTGATTGGGCTCGGGTGTCGCCAGCGGGCTCCATAGCGCCCCCTAATGCTGGCAGGTCTGAGAAAAAGTTGCTTCAATCTGCACGAAATTCGAGTATGTCATTGCTCACATCTGCAAGAGCGTACTAAATATTTGTGAGATTTTTTTGGTGAACAGGAAGTCAGCCATCTTGGATTTCCTGCGTGATATTAAATTTTACGAACACATGTTTGAGGACTTTAGGATGCACAAAAACTCATGAAACTTTACACGCATATGCACACTAGTACTTTCTTTGATTTGGTGGTGTAATTGGGCTTGGGTGTGGCATGTTGGCTCTATAGCGCCCCCTTATGTCTTTTTAGCCTTTGAACATACCTAAGACGCCCTTGGTATACTCGTAAACTCATGAAAGTTGTCAAAAAGATGGACACCTGTGAAATTTACGTGAATGTACAGCCATTGGGTTCAGCGTGTTAAGCGGGCTCCATAGCGCCCCCTAACGCGTGGTAGGCCATAGTTTAAACAAAGTTTATCCTATATTCATGAAATTTGGTAGGCACATCCCGATCATTATTTCAGACATATTCCTCATTGGGTTTCATTAGCCCCGCCCACCCGGAAGTCGGCCATCTTGAATTTTGTGCGTTTTTCATGTAATTTATGCATACTTTGACGAACTCGTCCTAGGGACTTCATCGGATTCACGTCAAATTCGGGTGGTATAACCCTCAAGCTAATGTGACGCTAAATTGCGAAGGAATTTTTGATCGCTCGAACGGTGATGTCATAGGTCATGTGAGAAGACGCCATTTTGTCGCTTTATAGGTGTGAAACTTTACGATACTCCTCCTAGAGGATTCAAGAGATCCATCTCAAAGTCGGGCAGCAGAATCTCAACACCTTCACGATGCTAAATTGCGAAGCTTTTGTGTTTTTGCGAAACGGCGTTCTTGTGGCGGCGCGGCGAATTTCGATGTTTTTGACATGACACAGGAGTCTGATTTAACTTGACTTTACATCGTCCGATCTGCCCCAAATTTCACAAGCTGGATAACAGTCCAGGCCTGAAGACATATATGTAACTTTATGAGTGATAGTCATAGCGCCCCCTACAGGAAACAGGAAAATGTTGTAAATTGACTATGCATTGTCCAATCTTCCCCAAATTTGACATGTTTTATAAGAGTCCCGGCCTGAAGAAATATACGTGCCATTATGAGTGATAGTCATAGCGCCCCCTACAGGAAACAGAAAGTTGTGGTAAATTGACTATACATTGTCCAATCAGCCCCAAATTTGACATGTTTTATAAGAGTCTTGGCCTGAAGACATTTACGTGCCATTATTGAGTAATGGTGATAGCGCCACCTACTGGCAATAGCATATGGTTGTGTACTGCCACCCACCCTCATAGAAGTGCCTTTAAAGGATACCCCACAGGTTATCAACAGGTCATTTACGGCAACGCGCGCCACACGCAGAAAATAGCCTCAAAATTCGGTGTCCGACTTTCATGAAGTGGGCGACAGCGTGTTCCCCGACGTCCGCAAGGGGCGAGGGCCCGCTCATCGCTGCTTGCAGCTTTAATTAGGGCCCGAGCACGAAAGTGCCAGGACCCAACGGTGTCCTGGCACGAAGTGCGAGGAAACCTATTGTTTTTGCTCGGGTTATTATTATTATTTTTCTGCTGGAATATCGCGTTTTTGAGGCCTTTAGCATGCACGAAAACTCATGAAAAGTTGTATATGCATCAGAACTGGTGGGAAATTCAAAGTTCTGTACTGATAGGGCTCGGGTGTCGCCAGCGGGCTCTATAGCGCCCCCTAATGCAGGCAGGTTTTTGGAACAAGTTACTTCGATCTTCACGAAATTCGAGTATGTCATTGCTCACATCTTGAAGTCCGTCTTAAATATTTATGAGATTTTTTCGGCCAACAGGAAGTCAGCCATCTTGGATTTCCTGCGTGATTTTAAAATTTCCGAACACATGTTTGAGGACTTTAGGATGCACAAAAACTCATGAAACTTTACACGCATATGCACACTAGTAGTTACTTTGATTTGGTGGTGTAATTGGGCTTGGGCGTGGCATGTTGGCTCTCTAGCGCCCCCTTATGTCTTTTAGCCTTTACGCATACCTTGGTGTACTCGAAAACTCATGAAAGTTGGCGAAAAGGTGGACACCTGTGAACTGTACGTGAACGTACAGCCATTGGGTTCAGCGCGTTAAGCGGGCTCCATAGCGCCCCCTAACGCGTGGAAGGCCATAGTTTGAACAATGTTGATCCTATATTCATGAAATTTGGTATGCACATCCCGCTCAATATTTCAGACATATTCCTCATTGGGTTTCATTAGCCCCGCCCACCCGGAAGTCGGCCATCTTGAATTTTGTGCGTTTTTCATGCATTTCATGCATACTTTGACGAACTCCTCCTGGAGGCTTTATCGGATTCGCGTCAAATTTGGGTGGTATAACCCTCAAACTAATGTGATGCTAAATTGCGAAGGAATTTTTGATCGCTCGAACGGTGATGTCATAGGTCATGTGAGAAGACGCCATTTTGTCACTTTATAGGTCAGGAACTTTACGATACTCCTCCTAGAGGACTCAAGAGATACATCTCAAAGTCGGGCAGCAGAATCTTAACACCTTCATGATGCTAAATTGCGAAGCTTTTGTGTTTTTGCGAAACGGCGTTCTTGTGGCGGCGCGGCGAATTTCGATGTTTTGACATGACACAGGAGTCTGATTTAACTTGACTTTACATCGTCCGATCTGCCCCAAATTTCACAAGCTGGATAAGAGTCCAGGCCTGAAGACATATATGTAACTTTATGAGTGATAGTCATAGCGCCCCCTACAGGAAACAGGAAAATGTTATAAATTGACTATACATTGTCCAATCAGCTTCAAACTTGACATGTTTTATAAGAGTCCCGGCCTAAAGACATATCTGTGTAATTATGAGTGATAGTCATAGCGCCCCCTACAGGAAACAGGAAAATGTTATAAATTGACTATGCATTGTCGAATCAGCCCCAAACTTGACATGTTTTACAAGAGTATTGGCCTGAAGACATATCCCTGCCGTTATTGAGTTATGGTGATAGCGCCACCTACTGGCAATAGCATATGGTTGTGTACTGCCACCCACCCTCATAGAAGTGCCTTTAAAGGATGCCCCACAGGTTCTCAACAGGTCATTTACGGCAACTCGCGCCACACGCAGAAAATACCCTCAAACTGTTACGTGCAGTGTCCGACTTTCATGAAGTGCGCGACAGCGTGTTCCCCGACGTCCGCAAGGGGCGAGGGCCCGCTCATCGCTGCTTGCAGCTTTAATTATTATTATTTTTCCGCTGGGAGATCGCGTTTTTGAGGCCTTTAGGATGCACGAAAACTCACGAAAAGTGGAATATGCATCAGACCTGGTGGGAAATTCAAAGTTCTGTACTGATTGGGCTCAGGTGTCGCCAGCGGGCTCCATAGCGCCCCCTAATGCAGGCAGTTTTCAGGAAAAGTTACTTCGATCTTCACGAAATTCGAGTATGTCGTTGCTCACATCTTGAAGTCCGTCTTAAATATTTTTGAGATTTTTTCGGCCAACAGGAAGTCAGACATCTTGGATTTCCTGCGTGATTTTAAAATTTACGAACACATGTTTGAGGACTTTAGGATGCACGAAAACTAGTGAAACTTTACACGCATATGCACACTAGTACTTACTTTGATATGGTGGTGTAATTGGGCTTGGGTGTGGCACGTTGGCTCTATAGCGCCCCCTTATGTCTTTTAGCCTGTGACATACCTTGGTATACTCGAAAACTCATGAAAGTTGGCAAAAAGATGGACACCTGTGAACTTTACGTGAATGTACAGCCATTGGGTTCAGCGCATTAAGCGGGCTCCATAGCGCCCCCTACCGCGTGGAAGGCCATAGTTTGAACATAGTTGATCCTATATTCATGAAATTTGGTATGCACATCCCGCTCAATATTTCAGACATATTCCTCATTGGGTTTCATTAGCCCCGCCCACCAGGAAGTCGGCCATCTTGAATTTTGTGCGTTTTTCATGTAATTTATGCATACTTTGACGAACTCGTCCTAGGGACTTCATCGGATTCACGTCAAATTCGGGTGGTATAACCCTCAAACTGGTGTGACGCTAAATTGCGAAGGAATTTTTGATCGCTCGAACGGTGATGTCATAGGTCATGTGAGAAGACGCCATTTTGTCATTTTATAGGTGTGAAACTTTACGATACTCCTCCTAGAGGTTTCAAGAGATCCATCTCAAAGTCGGGCAGCAGAATCTCAACACCTTCACGATGCTAAATTGCGAAGCTTTTGTGTTTTTGCGAAACGGCGTTCTTGTGGCGGCGCGGCGAATTTCGATGTTTTGACATGACACAGGAGTCTGATTTAACTTGACTTTACATCGTCCGATCTGCCCCAAATTTCACAAGCTGGATAAGAGTCCAGGCTTGAAGACATATATGTAACTTTATGAGTGATAGTCATAGCGCCCCCTACAGGAAACAGCAAGTCGTTGTAAATTGACTATACATTGTCCCATCAGCCCCAAAATTGACATGTTTCATAAGAGTCTTGGCCTGAAGACATATATGTGTAAATATGAGTGATAATCATAGCGCCCCCTACAGGAAACAGGAAGTTGTTGTAAATTGACTATACATTGTCCAATCAGCCCCAAACTTGACATGTTTTATAAGAGTCTTGGCCTGAAGACATTTACGTGCCATTATGGAGTTATGGTGATAGCGCTACCTACTGGCAATAGCATATGGTTGTGTACTGCCACCCACCCTCATAGAAGTGCCTTTAAAGGATACCCCACAGGTTCTCAACAGGTCATTTACGGCAACGCGCGCCCCACGTAGAAAATACCCTCAAACTGTTACGTGCAGTGTTTCATGAAGTGGGCGACAGCGTGTTCCCCGACGTCCGCAAGGGGCGAGGGCCCGCTCATCGCTGCTTGCAGCTTTAATTATTATTATTTTTCTGCTGCGAAAACGCGTTTTTGAGGCACTTAGGATGCACGAAAACTCTTGAAAATTGGTATGCACATCAGAAGTCGCGAAAATTGCAATGTTCTGTAGTGATTGGGCTTGGGCGTCGCCAGCGGGCTCCATAGCGCCCCCTAACGCGTGCAAGGCCATAGTTTGAACAAAGTTGATCCTATATTCATGAAATTTGGTATGCCCATCCTGCTCATTATTTCAAACATATTCCTCATTGGGTTTCATTAGCTCCGCCCACCCGGAAGTCGGCCATCTTGAATTTTGTGCGTTTTTCATGTATTTTTTGCATACTTTGACGAACTCCTCCTGGAGGCTTCATCTGATTCGCGTCAAATTTGGATGGTATAACCCTCAAACTAATGTGACGCTAAATTGCGAAGGAATTTTTGATCGCTCGAACGGTGATGTCATAGGTCATGTGAGAAAACGCCATTTTGTCACTTTATAGGTCTGGAACTTTACGATACTCCTCCTAGAGGACTCAAGAGATCCACCTCAAAGTCGGGCAGCAGAATCTCAACACCTTCACGATGCTAAATTGCGAAGCTTTTGTGTTTTTGCGAAACGGCGTTCTTGTAGCGGCGCGGCGAATTTCGATGTTTTGACATGACACAGGAGTCTGATTTAACTTGACTTTACATCGTCCGATCTGCTCCAAATTTCAAAAGCTGGATAACAGTCCAGGCCTGAAGACATATATGTAACTTTATGAGTGATAGTCATAGCGCCCCCTACAGGAAACAGGAAAATGTTGTAACTTGACTTTACGTAGTCTGATCTGCCCCAAATTTCACAAGCTGGATAAGAGTTCAGGCCTGAAGACATAAACGTTTCATTATGAGTGATAGTCATAGCGCCCCCTACAGGAAACAGGAAAATGTTGTAAAGTGAATATGCATTATCCAATCTTCCCCAAATTTGACATGTTTTATAAGAGTCCCGGCCTGAAGACATATATGTGTAATTATGAGTGATAGTCATAGCGCCCCCTACAGGAAACAGGAAGTTGTTGTAAATTGACTATGCATTGTCTAATCTTTCCCAAACTTCAAAATTTTTATAAGAGTCTTTGCCTGATGATTTATCCATGCCGTTATTTGGTTATGGTGATAGCGCCACCTACTGGCAACAGGAAATGGTTGTATACTGCTACCCAGCCTCATAGAAGTGCCTTTAAAGGATGCCCCACAGGTTCTCAACAGGTCATTTACGGCGCCACGCGCTCCACGAAGAAAATACCCTCTAACCGTTACGTGCGTTGTCCGACTTTCATGGAAGTGCGCGACAGTGTGTTCCCCAACGTGCGAAAGTGCACGACAGCGTGTTCCCCAACGTGCGCAAGCGGCGAGGGCCCGCTCATCGCTGCTTGCAGCTTTAATTAGGGCCCGAGCACGAAAGTGCCAGGACCCAACGGTGTCCTGGCACGAAGTGCGAGGAAACCTATTGTTTTTGCCAAGATTATTATTATTATTATTATTATTATTATTATTATTTTTCCGCTGGGAGATCGGATTTTTGAGGCCCTTAGGTTGCACGAAAACTCACGAAAAGTTGAATATGCATCAGACCTGGTGGGAAATTCAAAGTTCTGTACTGATATGGCTCGGGTGTCGCCAGCGGGCTCTATAGCGCCCCCTAATGCAGGAAGTTTTCAGGAAAAGTTACTTCGATCTTCACGAAATTCGATTATGTCATTGCTCACATCTTGAAGTCCGTCTTAAATATTTATGAGATTTTTTCGGCCAACAGGAAGTCAGCCATCTTGGATTTCCTGCGTGATTTTAAAATTTACGAACACATGTTTGAGGACTTTAGGATGCACAAAAACTCATGAAACTTTACACGTATATGCACACTAGTACTTACTTTGATTTGGTGGTGTAATTTGGCTTGGGCGTGGCATGTTGGCTCTCTAGCGCCCCCTTATGTCTTTTAACCTTTACGCATACCTTGCTGTACTCGAAAACTCATGAAATTTGGCAAAAACATGGACACCTGTGAACTGTACGTGAATGTACAGCCATTGGGTTCAGCGCGTTAAGCGGGCTCCATAGCGCCCCCTAACGCGTGGAAGGCCATAGTTTCAACATAGTTGATCCTATGTTCATGAAATTTGGTAGGCACATCCCGCTCATTATTTCAGACATATTCCTCATTGGGTTTCATTAGCCCCGCCCACCCGGAAGTCGGCCATCTTGAATTTTGTGCGTTTTTCATGCATTTTACGCATACTTTGACGAACTCCTCCTAGGGACTTCATCGGATTCACGTCAAATTCGGGTGGTATAACCCTCAAACTGGTGTGACGCTAAATTGCGAAGGAATTTTTGATCGCTCGAACGGTGATGTCATAGGTCATGTGAGAAGACGCCATTTTGTCATTTTATAGGTGTGAAACTTTACGATACTCCTCCTAGAGGATTCAAGAGATCCATCTCAAAGTCGGGCAGCAGAATCTCAACACCTTCACGATGCTAAATTGCGAAGCTTTTGTGTTTTTGCGAAACGGCGTTCTTGTGGCGGCGCGGCGAATTTCGATGTTTTGACATGACACAGGAGTCTGATTTAACTTGACTTTACATCGTCCGATCTGCCCCAAATTTCACAAGCTGGATAACAGTCCAGGCCTGAAGACATATACGTAACTTTATGAGTGATAGTCATAGCGCCCCCTACAGGAAACAGGAAAATTTTTTTACTTGACTTTACATCGTCCGATCTGCCCCAAATTTCACAAGCTGGATAAGAGTCCAGGCCTGAAGACATATATGTAACTTTATGAGTGATAGTCATAGCGCCCCCTACAGGAAACAGGAAAATGTTGTAAATTGACTATGCATTATCCAATCTTCCCCAAATTTGATATGTTTTATAAGAGTCCCGGCCTGAAGACATATATGTGTAATTATGAGTGATAGTCATAGCGCCCCCTACAGGAAACAGGAAAATGTTGTAAGTTGACTATGCATTGTCGAATCAGCCCCAAACTTGACATGTTTTACAAGAGTCCCGGCCTGAAGACATATCCCTGCCGTTATTGAGTTATGGTGATAGCGCCGCCTACTGGCAATAGCATATGGTTGTGTACTGCCACCCACCCTCATAGAAGTGCCTTTAAAGGATACCCCATAGGTTCTCAACAGGTCATTTACGGCAACGCGCGCCACACGCAGAAAATACCCTCAAACCGTTACGTGCGGTGTCCGACTTTCATGAAGTGGGCGACAGCGTGTTCCCCGACGTCCGCAAGGGGCGAGGGCCCGCTCATCGCTGCTTGCAGCTTTAATTAGGGCCCGAGCACGAAAGTGCCAGGACCCAACGGTGTCCTGGCACGAAGTGCGAGGAAACCTATTGTTTTTGCCAAGATTATTATTATTATTATTTTTCCGCTGGGAGATCGCATTTTTGAGGCCTTTAGGATGCACGAAAACTCACGAAAAGTGGAATATGCATCAGACCTGGTGGGAAATTCAAAGTTCTGTACTGATTGGGCCCGGGTGTCGCCAGCGGGCTCCATAGCGCCCCCTAATGCAGGCAGTTTTCAGGAAAAGTTACTTCGATCTTCACGAAATTCGAGTATGTCATTGTTCACATCTTGAAGTCCGTCTTAAATATTTATGAGATTTTTTCGGCCAACAGGAAGTCAGACATCTTGGATTTCCTGCGTGATTTTAAAATTTACGAACACATGTTTGAGGACTTTAGGATGCACGAAAACTAGTGAAACTTTACACATATATGCACACTAGTACTTACTTTGATTTGGTGGTGTAATTGGGCTTGGGCGTGGCATGTTGGCTCTCTAGCGCCCCCTTATGTCTTTTAGCCTTTACGAATACCTTGGTGTACTCGAAAACTCATGAAAGTTGGCAAAAACATGGACACCTGTGAACTTTACGTGAATGTACAGCCATTGGGCTCAGCGTGTTAAGCGGGCTCCATAGCGCCCCCTAACGCGTGGAAGGCCATAGTTTGGACAAAGTTGATCCTATATTCATGAAATTTGGTAGGCACATCCCGCTCATTATTTCAGACATATTCCTCATTGGGTTTCATTAGCCCCGCCCACCCGGAAGTCGGCCATCTTGAATTTTGTGCATTTTATGCATACTTTTACGAACTCGTCCTAGACAATTCATCGGATTCGCGTCAAATTTGGGTGGTATAACCCTCAAACCACTGTGATGCTAAATTGCGAAGGAATTTTTGATCGCTCGAACGGTGATGTCATAGGTCATGTGAGAAGACGCCATTTTGTCATTTTATAGGTGTGAAACTTTACGATACTCCTCCTAGAGGATTCAAGAGATCCATCTCAAAGTCGGGCAGCAGAATCTCAACACCTTGACGACGCTAAATTGCGAAGCTTTTGTGTTTTTGCGAAACGGCGTTCTTGTGGCGGCGCCGCGAATTTCGATGTTTTGACATGACACAGGAGTCTGATTTAACTTGTCTTTACATCGTCCTATCTGCCCCAAATTTCACAAGCTGGATAAGAGTCCAGGCCTGAAGACATATATGTAACTTTATGAGTCATAGTAATAGCGCCCCCTACAGGAAACAGGAAAATGTTGTAACTTGACTTTACATCGTCCGATCTGCCCCAAATTTCACAAGCTGGATAACAGTCCAGGCCTGAAGACATATATGTGTAATTATGAGTGATAGTCATAGCGCCCCCTACAGGAAACAGGAAGTTGTTGTAAATTGACTATACATTGTCCAATCAGCCCCAAACTTGACATGTTTCATAAGAGTCTTGGCCTGAAGACATATATGTGTAAATATGAATGATAATCATAGCGCCCCCTACAGGAAACAGGAAGTTGTTGTAAATTGACTATACATTGTCCAATCAGCCCCAAACTTGACATGTTTTATAAGAGTCATGGCCTGAAGACATTTAGGTGCCATTATTGAGTTATGGTGATAGCGCCACCTACTGGCAATAGCATATGGTTGTGTACTGCCACCCTCCCTCATAGAAGTGCCTTTAAAGGATACCCCACAGGTTCTCAACAGGTCATATATGGCAACGCGCGCCACACGTAGAAAATACCCTCAAACTGTTACGTGCAGTGTTTCATGAAGTGCGCGACAGCGTGTTCCCCGACGTCCGCAAGGGGCGAGGGCCCGCTCATCGCTGCTTGCAGCTTTAATTATTATTATTATTATTATTATTATTTTTCCGCTGGGAGATCGCGTTTTTGAGGCCTTTAGGATGCACGAAAACTCATGAAAAGTGGAATATGCATCAGACCTGGTGGGAAATTCAAAGTTCTGTACTGATTCGGCTCGGGTGTCGCCAGCGGGCTCCATAGCGCCCCCTAATGCAGGCAGTTTTCAGGAAAAGTTTCTTCGATCTTCACGAAATTCGAGTATGTCATTGCTCACATCTTGAAGTCCGTCTTAAATATTTCTGAGATTTTTTCGGCCAACAGGAAGTCAGCCATCTTGGATTTCCTGCGTGATTTTAAAATTTACGAACACATGTTTGAGGACTTTAGGATGCACAAAAACTCATGAAACTTTACACGCAGATGCACACTAGTAATTACTTTGATTTGGTGGTGTAATTAGGCTTGGGTGTGGCATGTTGGCTCTCTAGCGCCCCCTTATGTCTTTTAGCCTTTACGCATACCTTGGTGTACTCGAAAACTCATGAAAGTTGGCAAAAACATGGACACCTGTGAACTGTACGTGAATGTACAGCCATTGGGTTCAGCGCGTTAAGCGGGCTCCATAGCGCCCCCTACCGCGTGGAAGGCCATAGTTTCAACATAGTTGATCCTATATTCATGAAATTTGGTAGGCACATCCCGCTCATTATTTCAAACATATTCCTCATTGGGTTTCATTAGCCCCGCCCACCAGGAAGTCGGCCATCTTGAATTTTGTGCGTATTTCATGTAATTTATGCATACTTTGACGAACTCGTCCTAGGGACTTCATCGGATTCACGTCAAATTCGGGTGGTATAACCCTCAAACTGGTGTGACGCTAAATTGCGAAGGAATTTTTGATCGCTCGAACGGTGATGTCATAGGTCATGTGAGAAGACGCCATTTTGTCATTTTATAGGTGTGAAACTTTACGATACTCCTCCTAGAGGATTCAAGAGATCCATCTCAAAGTCGGGCAGCAGAATCTCAACACGTTCACGATGCTAAATTGCGAAGCTTTTGTGTTTTTGCGAAACGGCGTTCTTGTGGCGGCGCGGCGAATTTCGATGTTTTGACATGACACAGGAGTCTGATTTAACTTGACTTTACATAGTCCGATCTGCCCCAAATTTCACAAGCTGGATAGCAGTCCAGGCCTGAAGACATATATGTAACTTTATGAGTGATAGTCATAGCGCCCCCTACAGGAAACAGGAAAATGTTGTAAATTGACTATGCATTGTCCAATCTTCCCCAAATTTGACATGTTTTATAAGAGTCCCGGCCTGAAGAAATATACGTGCCATTATGAGTGATAGTCATAGCGCCCCCTACAGGAAACAGGAAGCTGTGGTAAATTGACTATACATTGTCCAATCAGCCCCAAATTTGACATGTTTTATAAGAGTCTTGGCCTGAAGACATTTACGTGCCATTATTGAGTAATGGTGATAGCGCCACCTACTGGCAATAGCATATGGTTGTGTACTGCCACCCACCCTCATAGAAGTGCCTTTAAAGGATACCCCACAGGTTATCAACAGGTCATTTACGGCAACGCGCGCCACACGCAGAAAATACCCTCAAAATTCGGTGTCCGACTTTCATGAAGTGGGCGACAGCGTGTTCCCCGACGTCCGCAAGGGGCGAGGGCCCGCTCATCGCTGCTTGCAGCTTTAATTAGGGCCCGAGCACGAAAGTGCCAGGACCCAACGGTGTCCTGGCACGAAGTGCGAGGAAACCTATTGTTTTTCTAAGGATTATTATTATTATTATTAGGGCCCGAGCACGAAAGTGCCAGGACCCAACGGTGTCCTGGCACGAAGTGCGAGGAAACCTATTGTTTTTCTAAGGATTATTATTATTATTATTATTTTTCCGCTGGGAGATCGCGTTTTTGAGGCCTTTAGGATGCACGAAAACTCATGAAAAGTGGAATATGCATCAGACCTGGTGGGAAATTCAAAGTTCTGTACTGATTCGGCTCGGGTGTCGCCAGCGGGCTCCATAGCGCCCCCTAATGCAGGCAGTTTTCAGGAAAAGTTACTTCGATCTTCACGAAATTAGAGTATGTCATTGCTCACATCTTGAAGTCCGTCTTAAATATTTATGAGATTTTTTCGGCCAACAGGAAGTCAGACATCTTGGATTTCCTGCGTGATTTTAAAATTTACGAACACATGTTTGAAGACTTTAGGGTGCACGAAAACTCATGAAACTTTACACGCATATGCACACTAGTACTTACTTTGATTTGGTGGTGTAATTGGGCTTGGGCGTGGCATGTTGGCTCTCTAGCGCCCCCTTATGTCTTTTAGCCTTTACACATACCTTGGTGTACTCGAAACCTCATGAAAGTTGGCGAAAAGGTGGACACCTGTGAACTTTACGTGAATGTACAGCCATTGGAATCAACGCGTTAAGCGGGCTCCATAGCGCCCCCTACCGCGCGGAAGGCCATAGTTTGAACATAGTTGATCCTATATTCATGAAATTTGGTAGGCACATCCCGCTCATTATTTCAGACATATTCCTCATTGGGTTTCATTAGCCCCGCCCACCCGGAAGTCGGCCATCTTGAATTTTGTGCATTTTTCATGCATTTTATGCATACTTTTACGAACTCCTCCTAGACGCTTCATCGGATTCGCGTCAAATTTGGGTGGTATAACCCTCAAACTAATGTGACAAAAACTTGTTTAGGAATTTTTGATCGCTCGAACGGTGATGTCATAGATCATGTGAGAAGACGCCATTTTGTCATTTTATAGGTGTGAAACTTTACGATACTCCTCCTAGAGGATTCAAGAGATCCATCTCAAAGTCGGGCAGCAGAAACTCAACACCTCCACGACGCTAAATTGCGAAGCTTTTGTGTTTTTACGAAACGGCGTTGTTTTGGCGGCGCGGCGAATTTCGATGTTTCGACATGACACAGGAGGCTGATTTAACTTGACTTTACATCGTCCGATCTGCCCCAAATTTCACAAGCTGGATAAGAGTCCAGGCCTGAAGACATATATGTAACTTTATGAGTGATAGTCATAGCGCCCCCTACAGGAAACAGGAAAATGTTGTAACTTGACTATACATTGTCTAATAAGCCCCAAACTTGACATGTTTCATAAGAGTCCCGGCCTGAAGACATATATGTGTAAATATGAGTGATGATCATAGCGCCCCCTACAGGAAACAGGAAGTTGTTGTAAATTGACTATACATTGTCCAATCAGCCCCAAACTTGACATGTTTTATAAGAGTCTTGGCCTGAAGACATATCCCTGCCGTTATTGAGTTATGGTGATTGGGCCACCTACTGGCAATAGCATATGGCTGTGTACTGCCACCCACCCTCATAGAAGTGCCTTTAAAGGATGCCCCACAGGTTCTCAACAGGTCATTTACGGCAACGCGCGCCACACGCAGAAAAGACCCTCAAACCGTTACGTGCGGTGTCCGACTCTCATGAAGTGGGCGACAGCGTGTTCCCCGACGTTCGCAAGGGGCGAGGGCCCGCTCATCGCTGCTTGCAGCTTTAATTAGGGCCCGAGCACGAAAGTGCCAGGACCCAACGGTGTCCTGGCACGAAGTGCGAGGAAACCTATTGTTTTTGCTCGGGTTATTATTATTATTATTATTTTTCTGCTGGAATATCGCGTTTTTGAGGCCCTTAGGATGCACGAAAACTCACGAAAAGTGGAATATGCATCAGAACTGGTGGGAAATTCAAAGTTCTGTACTGATTGGGCTCGGGTGTCGCCAGCGGGCTCTATAGCGCCCCCTAATGCAGGCAGGTTTTCGGAACAAGTTACTTCGATCTTCACGAAATTCGAGTATGTCATTGCTCACATCTTGAAGTCCGTCTTAAATATTTATGAGATTTTTTCGGCCAACAGGAAGTCAGCCATCTTGGATTTCCTGCGTGATTTTAAAATTTACGAACACATGTTTGAGGACTTTAGGATGCACAAAAACTCATGAAACTTTACACGCATATGCACACTAGTACTTACTTTGATTTGGTTGTGTAATTGGGCTTGGGCGTGGCATGTTGGCTCTCTAGCGCCCCCTTATGTCTTTTAGCCTTTACGCATACCTTGGTGTACTCGAAAACTCATGAAAGTTGGCGAAAAGGTGGACACCTGTAAACTTTACGTGAATGTACAGCCATTGGAATCAACGCGTTAAGCGGGCTCCATAGCGCCCCCTACCGCGCGGAAGGCCATAGTTTGAACATAGTTGATCCTATATTCATGAAATTTGGTAGGCACATCCCGCTCATTATTTCAGACATATTCCTCATTGGGTTTCATTAGCCCCGCCCACCCGGAAGTCGGCCATCTTGAATTTTGTGCATTTTTCATGCATTTTATGCATACTTTTACGAACTCCTCCTAGACGCTTCATCGGATTCGCGTCAAATTTGGATGGTATAACCCTCAAACTAATGTGACAAAAACTTGTTTAGGAATTTTTGATCGCTCGAACGGTGATGTCATAGATCATGTGAGAAGACGCCATTTTGTCATTTTATAGGTGTGAAACTTTACGATACTCCTCCTAGAGGATTCAAGAGATCCATCTCAAAGTCGGGCAGCAGAATATCAACACCTCCACGACGCTAATTTGCGAAGCTTTTGTGTTTTTACAAAACGGCGTTGTTTTGGCGGCGCGGCGAATTTCGATGTTTCGACATGACACAGGAGGCTGATTTAACTTGACTTTACATCGTCCGATCTGCCCCAAATTTCACAAGCTGGATAAGAGTACAGGCCTGAAGACATATATGTAACTTTATGAGTGATAGTCATAGCGCCCCCTACAGGAAACAGGAAAATGTTGTAACTTGACTATACATTGTCTAATAAGCCCCAAACTTGACATGTTTCATAAGAGTCCCGGCCTGAAGACATATATGTGTAAATATGAGTGATGATCATAGCGCCCCCTACAGGAAACAGGAAGTTGTTGTAAATTGACTATACATTGTCCAATCAGCCCCAAACTTGACATGTTTTATAAGAGTCTTGGCCTGAAGACATATCCCTGCCGTTATTGAGTTATGGTGATTGCGCCACCTACTGGCAATAGCATATGGCTGTGTACTGCCACCCACCCTCATAGAAGTGCCTTTAAAGGATACCCCACAGGTTCTCAACAGGTCATATATGGCAACGCGCGCCCCACGCAGAAAATACCCTCAAACTGTTACGTGCAGTGTTTCATGAAGTGCGCGACAGCGTGTTCCCCAACGTCCGCAAGGGGCGAGGGCCCGCTCATCGCTGCTTGCAGCTTTAATTAGGGCCCGAGCACGAAAGTGCCAGGACCCAACGGTGTCCTGGCACGAAGTGCGAGGAAACCTATTGTTTTTGCTCGGGTTATTATTATTAGGGCCCGAGCACGAAAGTGCCAGGACCCAACGGTGTCCTGGCACGAAGTGCGAGGAAACCTATTGTTTTTGTAAGGATTATTATTATTATTTTTCCGCTGGGAGATCGCGTTTTTGAGGCCTTTAGGATGCACGAAAACTCATGAAAAGTGGAATATGCATCAGACCTGGTGGGAAATTCAAAGTTCTGTACTGATTCGGCTCGGGTGTCGCCAGCGGGCTCCATAGCGCCCCCTAATGCAGGCAGTTTTCAGGAAAAGTTACTTCGATCTTCACGAAATTCGAGTATGTCATTGCTCACATCTTGAAGTCCGTCTTAAATATTTCTGAGATTTTTTCGGCCAACAGGAAGTCAGAGATCTTGGATTTCCTGCGTGATTTTAAAATTTACGAACACATGTTTGAGGACTTTAGGATGCACAAAAACTCATGAAACTTTACACGTATATGCACACTAGTACTTACTTTGATTTGGTGGTGTAATTTGGCTTGGGCGTGGCATGTTGGCTCTCTAGCGCCCCCTTATGTCTTTTAGCCTTTACGCATACCTTGTTGTACTCGAAAACTCATGAAATTTGGCAAAAACATGGACACCTGTGAACTGTATGTGAATGTACAGCCATTGGGTTCAGCGCGTTAAGCGGGCTCCATAGCGCCCCCTACCGCGTGGAAGGCCATAGTTTCAACATAGTTGATCCTATGTTCATGAAATTTGGTGGGCACATCCCGCTCATTATTTCAGACATATTCCTCATTGGGTTTCATTAGCCCCGCCCAACCGGAAGTCGGCCATCTTGAATGTTGTGCGTTTTTCATGCATTTTACGCATACTTTGACGAACTCCTCCTAGAGGCTTCATCGGATTCGCGTCAAATTTGGATGGTATAACCCTCAAACTAATGTGACAAAAAGTTGTTTAGGAATTTTTGATCGCTCGAACGGTGATGTCATAGGTCATGTGAGAAGACGCCATTTTGTCATTTTATAGGTGTTAAACTTTACGATACTCCTCCTAGAGGATTCAAGAGATCCATCTCAAAGTCGGGCAGCAGAATCTCAACACCTCCACGACGCTAAATTTTGAAGCTTTTGTGTTTTTACGAAACGGCGTTGTTGTAGCGGCGCGGCGAATTTCGATGTTTCGACATGACACAGGAGGCTGTTTTAACTTGACTTTATATAGTCAGATCTGCCCCAAATTTCACAAGCTGGATAATAGTCCAGACCTGAAGACATATCTGTGTAATTATGAGTGATAGTCATAGCGCCCCCTACAGGAAACAGGAAAATGTTATAAATTGACTATACATTGTCCAATAAGCTTCAAACTTGACATGTTTTATAAGAGTTCAGGCCTGAAGACATATCTGTGTAATGATGAGTGATAGTCATAGCGCCCCCTACAGGAAACAAGAAAATGTTGTAAGTTGACTATGCATTGTCGAATCAGCCCCAAACTTGACATGTTTTACAAGAGTCTTGGCCTGAAGACATATCCCTGCCGTTATTGAGTTATGGTGATAGCGCCACCTACTGGCAATAGCATATGGTTGTGTACTGCCACCCACCCTCATAGAAGTGCCTTTAAAGGATGCCCCACAGGTTCTCAACAGGTCATTTACGGCAACGCGCGCCACACGCAGAAAATACCCTCAATCCGTTACGTGCGGTGTCCGACTCTCATGAAGTGGGCGACAGCGTGTTCCCCGACGTTCGCAAGGGGCGAGGGCCCGCTCATCGCTGCTTGTTATTATTATTAGGGCCCGAGCACGAAAGTGCCAGGACCCAACGGTGTCCTGGCACGAAGTGCGAGGAAACCTATTGTTTTTGCTCGGGTTATTATTATTAGGGCCCGAGCACGAAAGTGCCAGGACCCAACGGTGTCCTGGCACGAAGTGCGAGGAAACCTATTGTTTTTGCCAAGATTATTATTATTATTATTATTATTTTTCCGCTGGGAGATCGCGTTTTTGAGGCCTTTAGGATGCACGAAAACTCACGAAAAATGGAATATGCATCAGACCTGGTGGGAAATTCAAAGTTCTGTACTGATTGGGCTGGGGCGTCGCCAGCGGGCTCCATAGCGCCCCCTAATGCAGGCAGTTTTCAGGAAAAGTTACTTCGATCTTCACGAAATTCGAGTATGTCATTGCTCACATCTTGAAGTCCGTCTTAAATATTTATGAGATTTTTTCGGCCAACAGGAAGTCAGACATCTTGGATTTCCTGCGTGATTTTAAAATTTAGGAACACATGTTTGAGGACTTTAGGATGCACAAAAACTCATGAAACTTTACACGTATATGCACACTAGTACTTACTTTGATTTGGTGGTGTAATTGGGCTTGGGCGTGTCATGTTGGCTCTCTAGCGCCCCCTTATGTCTTTTAACCTTTACGCATACCTTGGTGTACTCGAAAACTCATGAAAGTTGGCAAAAAGATGGACATTTGTGAACTTTACGTGAACGTACAGCCATTGGGTTCAGCGCGTTAAGCGGGCTCCATAGCGCCCCCTACCGCGTGGAACGCCATAGTTTGAACATATTTAATCCTATATTCATGAAATTTGGTAGGCACATCCCGCTCATTATTTCAGACATATTCCTCATTGGGTCTCATTAGCTCCGCCCACCCGGAAGTCGGCCATCTTGAATTTTGTGCGTTTTTCATGTAATTTATGCATACTTTGACGAACTCCTCCTAGAGGCTTCATCAGATTTGTGTCAAATTTGGGTGGTATAACCCTCAAACTAATGTGACGCTAAATTGCGAAGGAATTTTTGATCGCTCGAACGGTGATGTCATAGGTCATGTGAGAAGACGCCATTTTGTCACTTTATAGGTCTGGAACTTTACGATACTCCTCCTAGAGGATTCAAGAGCTCCATCTCAAAGTCGGGCAGCAGAATCTCAACAGCTTCACGATGCTAAATTGCGAAGCTTTTGTGTTTTTGCGAAACGGCGTTGTTGTGGCGGCGCGGCGAATTTCGATGTTTCGACATGACACAGGAGTCTGATTTAACTTGACTTTACATCGTCCTATCTGCCCCAAATTTCACAAGCTGGATAATAGTCCAGGCCTGATGACATATATGTAACTTTAAGAGTGATAGTCATAGCGCCCCCTACAGGAAACAGGAAAATGTTGTAACTTGACTTTACATCGTCCGATCTGCCCCAAATTTCACAAGCTGGATAAGAGTTCAGGCCTGAAGACATAAACATTTCATTATGAGTGATAGTCATAGCGCCCCCTACAGGAAACAGGAAAATGTTGTAAAGTGAATATGCATTGTCCAATCTTCCCCAAATTTGATATGTTTTATAAGAGTCCCGGCCTGAAGACATATATGTGTAATTATGAGTGATAGTCATAGCGCCCCCTACAGGAAACAGGAAGTTGATGTAAATTGACTATACATTGTCCAATCAGCCCCAAATTTGACATGTTTTACAAGAGTCCCGGCCTGAAGACATATCCCTGCCGTTATTGAGTTATGGTGATAGCGCCACCTACTGGCAATAGCATATGGTTGTGTACTGCCACCAACCCTCATAGAAGTGCCTTTAAAGGATACCCCATAGGTTCTCAACAGGTCATTTACGGCAACGCGCGCCACACGCAGAAAATACCCTCAAACCGTTACGTGCGGTGTTCGACTTTCATGAAGTGGGCGACAGCGTGTTCCCCGATGTCCGCAAGGGGCGAGGGCCCGCTCATCGCTGCTTGCAGCTTTAATTAGGGCCCGAGCACGAAAGTGCCAGGACCCAACGGTGTCCTGGCACGAAGTGCGAGGAAACCTATTGTTTTTGCTCGGGTTATTATTATTATTTTTCTGCTGGAATATCGCGTTTTTGAGGCCCTTAGGATACACGAAAACTCACGAAAAGTGGAATATGCATCAGAACTGGTGGGAAATTCAAAGTTCTGTACTGATTGGGCTCGGGTGTCGCCAGCGGGCTCTATAGCGCCCCCTAATGCAGGCAGGTTTTCGGAACAAGTTACTTCGATCTTCACGAAATTCGAGTATGTCATTGCTCACATCTTGAAGTCCATCTTAAATATTTCTGAGATTTTTTCGGCCAACAGGAAGTCAGACATCTTGGATTTCCTGCGTGATTTTAAAATTTACGAACACATGTTTGAGGACTTTAGGATGCACAAAAACTCATGAAACTTTACACGTATATGCACACTAGTACTTACTTTGATTTGGTGGTGTAATTGGGCTTGGGCGTGGCATGTTGGCTCTCTAGCGCCGCCTTATGTCTTTTAACCTTTACGCATACCTTGGTGTACTCGAAAACTCATGAAAGTTGGCAGAAAGATGGACACTTGTGAACTTTACGTGAATGTACAGCCATTGGGTTCAGCGTGTTAAGCGGGCTCCATAGCGCCCCCTACTGCGTGGAAGGCCATAGTTTCAACATAGTTCATCCTATATTCATGAAATTTGGTAGGCACATCCAGCTCATTATTTCAGACATATTCCTCATTGGGTTTCATTAGCCCCGCCCACCAGGAAGTCGGCCATCTTGAATTTTGTGCGTTTTTCATGTAATTTATGCATACTTTTACGAACTCGTCCTAGACACTTCATCGGATTCGCGTCAAATTTGGATGGTATAACCCTCAAACTAATGTGACAAAAACTTGTTTAGGAATTTTTGATCGCTCGAACGGTGATGTCATAGGTCATGTGAGAAGACGCCATTTTGTCATTTTATAGGTGTGAAACTTTACGATACTTCTCCTAGAGGATTCAAGAGATCCATCTCAAAGTCGGGCAGCAGAATCTCAACACCTTCACGACGCTAAATTGCGAAGCTTTTGTGTTTTTGCGAAACGGCGTTCTTGTGGCGGCGCGGCGAATTTCGATGTTTTGACATGACACAGGAGTCTGATTTAACTTGACTTTACATCGTCCGATCTGCCCCAAATTTCACAAGCTGGATAGCAGTCCAGGCCTGAAGACATATATGTAACTTTATGAGTGATAGTCATAGCGCCCCCTACAGGAAACAGGAAAATGTTGTAAATTGACTATGCATTGTCCAATCTTCCCCAAATTTGACATGTTTTATAAGAGTCCCGGCCTGAAGAAATATACGTGCCATTATGAGTGATAGTCATAGCGCCCCCTACAGGAAACAGGAAGTTGTGGTAAATTGACTATACATTGTCCAATCAGCCCCAAATTTGACATGTTTTATTAGAGTCTTGGCCTGAAGACATTTAGGTGCCATTATTGAGTTATGGTGATAGCGCCACCTACTGGCAATAGCATATGGTTGTGTACTGCCACCCACCCTCATAGAAGTGCCTTTAAAGGATACCCCACAGGTTCTCAACAGGTCATATACGGCAACGCGCGCCCCACGTAGAAAATACCCTCAAACTGTTACGTGCAGTGTTTCATGAAGTGCGCGACAGCGTGTTCCCCGACGTCCGCAAGGGGCGAGGGCCCGCTCATCGCTGCTTGCAGCTTTAATTAGGGCCCGAGCACGAAAGTGCCAGGACCCAACGGTGTCCTGGCACGAAGTGCGAGGAAACCTATTGTTTTTGCTCGGGTTATTATTATTATTATTATTTTTCTGCTGGAATATCGCGTTTTTGAGGCCCTTAGGATGCACGAAAACTCACGAAAAGTGGAATATGCATCAGAACTGGTGGGAAATTCAAAGTTCTGTACTGATTGGGCTCGGGTGTTGCCAGCGGGCTCTATAGCGCCCCCTAATGCAGGCAGGTTTTCGGAACAAGTTACTTCGATCTTCACGAAATTCGAGTATGTCATTGCTCACATCTTGAAGTCCGTCTTAAATATTTATGAGATTTTTTCGGCCAACAGGAAGTCAGCCATCTTGGATTTCCTGCGTGATTTTAAAATTTACGAACACATGTTTGAGGACTTTAGGATGCACAAAAACTCATGAAACTTTACACGCATATGCACACTAGTACTTACTTTGATTTGGTGGTGTAATTGGGCTTGGGCGTGGCATGTTGGCTCTCTAGCGCCCCCTTATGTCTTTTAGCCTTTACGCATACCTTGGTGTACTCGAAAACTCATGAAAGTTGGCGAAAAGGTGGACACCTGTAAACTTTACGTGAATGTACAGCCATTGGAATCAACGCGTTAAGCGGGCTCCATAGCGCCCCCTACCGCGCGGAAGGCCATAGTTTGAACATAGTTGATCCTATATTCATGAAATTTGGTAGGCACATCCCGCTCATTATTTCAGACATATTCCTCATTGGGTTTCATTAGCCCCGCCCACCCGGAAGTCGGCCATCTTGAATTTTGTGCATTTTTCATGCATTTTATGCATACTTTTACGAACTCCTCCTAGACGCTTCATCGGATTCGCGTCAAATTTGGATGGTATAACCCTCAAACTAATGTGACAAAAACTTGTTTAGGAATTTTTGATCGCTCGAACGGTGATGTCATAGATCATGTGAGAAGACGCCATTTTGTCATTTTATAGGTGTGAAACTTTACGATACTCCTCCTAGAGGATTCAAGAGATCCATCTCAAAGTCGGGCAGCAGAATCTCAACACCTCCACGACGCTAATTTGCGAAGCTTTTGTGTTTTTACGAAACGGCGTTGTTTTGGCGGCGCGGCGAATTTCGATGTTTCGACATGACACAGGAGGCTGATTTAACTTGACTTTACATCGTCCGATCTGCCCCAAATTTCACAAGCTGGATAAGAGTACAGGCCTGAAGACATATATGTAACTTTATGAGTGATAGTCATAGCGCCCCCTACAGGAAACAGGAAAATGTTGTAACTTGACTATACATTGTCTAATAAGCCCCAAACTTGACATGTTTCATAAGAGTCCCGGCCTGAAGACATATATGTGTAAATATGAGTGATGATCATAGCGCCCCCTACAGGAAACAGGAAGTTGTTGTAAATTGACTATACATTGTCCAATCAGCCCCAAACTTGACATGTTTTATAAGAGTCTTGGCCTGAAGACATATCCCTGCCGTTATTGAGTTATGGTGATTGCGCCACCTACTGGCAATAGCATATGGCTGTGTACTGCCACCCACCCTCATAGAAGTGCCTTTAAAGGATACCCCACAGGTTCTCAACAGGTCATATATGGCAACGCGCGCCCCACGCAGAAAATACCCTCAAACTGTTACGTGCAGTGTTTCATGAAGTGCGCGACAGCGTGTTCCCCAACGTCCGCAAGGGGCGAGGGCCCGCTCATCGCTGCTTGCAGCTTTAATTAGGGCCCGAGCACGAAAGTGCCAGGACCCAACGGTGTCCTGGCACGAAGTGCGAGGAAACCTATTGTTTTTCTAAGGATTATTATTATTATTATTATTATTATTATTATTATTATTATTATTTTTCCGCTGGGAGATCGGACTTTTGAGGCCCTTAGGATGCACGAAAACTCACGAAAAGTTGAATCTGCATCAGACCTGGTGGGAAATTCAAAGTTCTGTACTGATATGGCTCGGGTGTCGCCAGCGGGCTCTATAGCGCCCCCTAATGCAGGAAGTTTTCAGGAAAAGTTACTTCGATCTTCACGAAATTCGAGTATGTCATTGCTCACATCTTGAAGTCCGTCTTAAATATTTATGAGATTTTTTCGGCCAACAGGAAGTAAGCCATCTTGGATTTCCTGCGTGATTTTAAAATTTACGAACACATGTTTGAGGACTTTAGGATGCACAAAAACTCATGAAACTTTACACGTATATGCACACTAGTACTTACTTTGATTTGGTGGTGTAATTTGGCTTGGGCGTGGCATGTTGGCTCTCTAGCGCCCCCTTATGTCTTTTAGCCTTTACGCATACCTTGTTGTACTCGAAAACTCATGAAATTTGGCAAAAACATGGACACCTGTGAACTGTACGTGAATGTACAGCCATTGGGTTCAGCGCGTTAAGCGGGCTCCATAGCGCCCCCTAACGCGTGGAAGGCCATAGTTTCAACATAGTTGATCCTATGTTCATGAAATTTGGTAGGCACATCCCGCTCATTATTTCAGACATATTCCTCATTGGGTTTCATTAGCCCCGCCCACCGGAAGTCGGCCATCTTGAATTTTGTGCGTTTTTCATGCATTTTACGCATACTTTGACGAACTCCTCCTAGAGGCTTCATCGGATTCGCGTCAAATTTGGATGGTATAACCCTCAAGCTAATGTGACAAAAACTTGTTTTGGAATTTTTGATCGCTCGAACGGTGATGTCATAGGTCATGTGAGAAGACGCCATTTTGTCATTTTATAGGTGTTAAACTTTACGATACTCCTCCTAGAGGATTCAAGAGATCCATCTCAAAGTCGGGCAGCAGAATCTCAACACCTCCACGACGCTAACTTTTGAAGCTTTTGTGTTTTTGCGAAACGGCGTTGTTGTAGCGGCGCGGCGAATTTCGATGTTTCGACATGACACAGGAGGCTGTTTTAACTTGACTTTATATAGTCAGATCTGCCCCAAATTTCACAAGCTGGATAATAGTCCAGACCTGAAGACATATCTGTGTAATTATGAGTGATAGTCATAGCGCCCCCTACAGGAAACAGGAAAATGTTATAAATTGACTATACATTGTCCAATCAGCTTCAAACTTGACATGTTTTATAAGAGTTCAGGCCTGAAGACATATCTGTGTAATTATGAGTGATAGTCATAGCGCCCCCTACAGGAAACAAGAAAATGTTGTAAGTTGACTATGCATTGTCGAATCAGCCCCAAACTTGACATGTTTTACAAGAGTCTTGGCCTGAAGACATATCCCTGCCGTTATTGAGTTATGGTGATAGCGCCACCTACTGGCAATAGCATATGGTTGTGTACTGCCACCCACCCTCATAGAAGTGCCTTTAAAGGATGCCCCACAGGTTCTCAACAGGTCATTTACGGCAACGCGCGCCACACGCAGAAAATACCCTCAAACCGTTACGTGCGGTGTCCGACTCTCATGAAGTGGGCGACAGCGTGTTCCCCGACGTTCGCAAGGGGCGAGGGCCCGCTCATCGCTGCTTGCAGCTTTAATTATTATTATTATTATTATTATTTTTCCGCTGGGAGATCGCGTTTTTGAGGCCTTTAGGATGCACGAAAACTCATGAAAAGTGGAATATGGATCAGACCTGGTGGGAAATTCAAAGTTCTGTACTGATTGGGCTCGGGTGTCGCCAGCGGGCTCTATAGCGCCCCCTAATGCAGGCAGTTTTCAGGAAAAGTTACTTCGATCTTCACGAAATTCGAGTATGTCATTGCTCACATCTTGAAGTCCGTCTTAAATATTTCTGAGATTTTTTCGGCGAACAGGAAGTCAGCCATCTTGGATTTCCTGCGTGATTTTAAAATTTACGAACACATGTTTGAGGACTTTAGGATGCACGAAAACTAGTGAAACTTTACACGCATATGCACACTAGTACTTACTTTGATTTGGTGGTGTAATTGGGCTTGGGTGTGGCACGTTGGCTCTACAGCGCCCCCTTATGTCTTTTAGCCTGTGACATACCTTGGTATACTCGAAATCTCATGAAAGTTTGCAAAAAGATGGACACCTGTGAACTTTACGTGAATGTACAGCCCCCTTT